>LQNS02000226.1:9308584-9325752 GCA_001587735.2 Parhyale hawaiensis
CAGTGAACCCCTTTCTTTTATGTGGTTCCTGTGTTTACTGAGTTTATATTGTATATTCACAGCCGTCCTTTGTTTTCTTGCTCTACCAGCTGATTCAGCTTGTCTCGCTGGCTGTCTCCAATCCGTAAGAAACAGCTTACTTTTGCAGATCTTTTGCAAGCCAATGGATGGCGTTCTGAATCATATTCAAGCTTATACTTGATCTATTATAATTATTTTTGTCTTAGCAATTAGCTAACCGTCGCCATGTAAAAAATAATTACTGTGAAGCATTTCTTATTGCCAGATAGCACAAAAGGCGTGTTACAAACACAAACCTAAAGTTACCTGTGCTGCTGCCCCCCCCCCCCCCCCCAATGGGGTCTTTTTCCGTTTCGGGATATGGCAACCTAAGCAGTATTGTGGTAGGTACAGCACGTAGCTACCTAACTTGTGTCTCTCTTTGGATAAAATGTAAGCTGTCGTGAGTTGGAAAAGTGTTAGGACGATAGCGGCAGGGAAGTTTTGTATAGCGTGGTTTACTACAGATTTTGCATTGAAGCGCAGAAGATGTTTTGATTTGCAAGTTAAACTCGGGGCTCTCGCGAAGTGGCATTTTTATTGTTACAAGAAGCCGAGTGCGTGCGTCATTTGAGCGCGAAAGTCAAACTAAAGCTGTTCCTAAAAGCTTTAAAGGTGAGGTTTAGCAGTACAAGATGTATTATGCTAGCAGTGTTATGTAGCAGTCAGACGTGTTTCCAAAGTTTGCTATTTTTATGTACCACCTAGCTATTTAGAACTTGTTGCAATTTTTTGTACTGATTCGATTATATATAGTGAAAGCAATGTGCGTTTTAACAATTTTTATTTGTGTTTCTTATGTATTAGCTATGCCTATATTATATACATATTTTTTATGTTTTCCAGCTTTTTTGTGGTTTTTCAGTTATAGTTTTTGTTTGATTTTGCAAGTAGCTTGACTTTTGCTTCTCGCCCCAAGTTCGTTGATTGCAAGTTGCTAGATTTTACCCGTTTTCCATGTTATTCTCACGTATGACCATTTTTTTCCGAAAGGACGTGAATCGCCATTTCAAAAGTGGGTTTAGGGTACCTGTGATAAATATGTATATTACGTAAATTAGTAGGTTTATTGTAAGCTTAGTAGCTTAGAAAGACATTCAGTGCATAACGCTGACGGCTCGTGCCGCGAATATTGTAGGAATTGGATTGAAACTTCGGTGCAAATGCACTCTTTTGTTTAGATATAGAGTCCAGCTTACAATAGCTGCTACGTTATATCTGCATCTTCTTGTTGCATTCTAGATATTCATATTCCGGTTATTCTATTTCTGAAGTAGCTACTGCAAATAGCCTCACCAATAGTGGTTTTTAACATCGTAGCTTCAGTTTTAGCACTGTGTACTTTCTCTCGAGTTTGGAACAGAGTGATGGTACATTTAATGGTTTGTATAGACAGGCACATGCATTTGTTCACGTATATCCGAAGTTGTTGTTGCCAGCATGCCATGCCTGCCTGACTTCTGTGCTAAAGCTGCCGAAATCGGACGACCAGCCAGTCGAGCGAGCGGTCTCAGTGGCATCCAGCATGCTGAATCGGCAATTGCTTGATATGCGGGGCTGCGTGGGAGGTACTCACCTGACCAGGAATGAGAGGGTGGGGAGCTCGAGTTGTTGAACCTTTCGTTTCAGCGCCATCATTCTTGGCGACCCGTGGTCGGCTGCAACTGTACTTACTCATCTGGGGCCAGTTGGCCCATACCTGGAGCATGCACCAGCCCATACCTGGAGCATGCACCAGTGCGTGTGGGTTCCCCAGTGGAGAGTACAGTCAAAGTTGACTTTACCTTTACCAGGGAGTAGCATGTCAAGTGTCCCTGGAACATTAATGGGGGAAGATACCCCTCTCTCCCAGACAACTTTCTCTCACCCTCCTTTCAACTCTCAATTTTCGAATGGTGGGCCTTTAGATTTATTTACGAAGTAGCTATTGACATCTACAGTGCTCTGTAAACTTTACTGTCGACCAAAAAAAAATTATTTCTTAAGCTCCTCTTCTTTCTTGGAATCGCTTCTCTCTGTGACGCAGCTCCTTCGTGATTGAAATGCCACTCTGAGCATCAATGGTGGTGAAATGCATATGCATTTATGTATACAAAATAATGTCTGTGAGAAACCGCATTACTGCCAAAGTCTTTATACAGTTCCAGTGGCACCTCGTCACTTGACTATTGCCCTCAGGGGCATATTGTGGTGGGCCCTTTCCCTGCCACAATATGCTAGGGCATCACGCACACAAGAATCCCGAGTACAATCTCCGCAGGGGATGTAGCATCTGGCCGCAGTTCCTGCTGAGGTTAGTTTTGTAGAGTTAGGCAGGTTCTCTATATTTCCTTTCTGCCCGCGAGGTCGGCCGCCGATCGAGGTGACCGACTTTTTCTGCGGGGCTCTTACCTCGCCCGTACGGAGGGCCATAGAAGGGACCGTCCGCACGGGCGCTTCTATGGCCCTCCGTACGGGCTTCTTTCTTTTGTCTTCTCTTTTTCGTCCTTCATCTCTTGCCACCTGAGCACAACGTTGTGGTGCCGGCTGAAAGCCGAGTAAACTATCTTGGATCTCTATTGATTGTCTAAGTTTCAGAAATAGCGGGACAATACCAATATAATAATAACACTTGACTATTTCTTTACTGAAGCTGATCCAGCCACTGTAATACATGTAATACCAGCGTGCTTGTGAAACAATGTTATTGGGTTACTCAAACCATTGTACGAGCATATTGCCTCTGATTGATTGTGTAAGGGCCTTTCCACACGATGGGGCAAGCCCTAGGGACACGGCCGATCTTGCTCTTTTTCACTCGCTATCTGCTAGAGAGCAGGACATGCCCTACTTGTCAGTGAACTCAACACAGACGGGTTGAGAAGGGACGTGTCACCTTGTGAATGTAATAACGGCGTGTTCCAATCAAAACAAGGGTGCGTTGACGTTCAAATATTTAAATCGCCTGCACTCTCATGTCGGGTGCTGCCCCACTACGTGTGGAAGCAAACGCGGACACGGTCATTGTCCCATGGCCATGCTCCATCGCGTGGAAAGACCATAACGAAAGTAATATCTGTGCTCCTGTAACTGTTACTCCCGCATTGGCTTCTGTCATGTAAATACCTGAGCTGTAAATGTAAGGCCTGAGTTGTTGACCTGTGGAGGGTGGACGCCAAAACCAGAGTTGAATGAGGAGATTCTTAAGGCTATCCCGAAGGCGAGACTCTCGTCGTTCGCGACGATTTTGTTGCGTGGATTGCTGTGCGTGCGTCCAAGTAAGCTTTTTTGCCGCTCACCACTAAAATAACCACTACCTAGCCAAACCTAACCTAAACTAACCTCCTAACCTAATCTGCGATACCGCGAGGAGCACAGCACACGAACTTGAACGCCGCCCACACGCACGCCGATGCGCGTACACAGAATCGTCGCAAACGACGAGAGCGCACCCCAGAGTAACATAGAGAACGGTGTACTCCGACGTTACTAAAGCAAAACCGTGAGTGAAGTTGTAGCCGATTTGCACTGTTGACCCCTCACCAGATTGGGGAACCTGCTGATGCAAGATGAGCTCCGGCTTTATTCGTGGCTTTGTTTTGGTTGCGTTTCGCATTCCCTGCTCGCTGGTTTATTCCATATGCAATGCATCTTCAAACCGTCAAATGTTTCACAAGGGTACGCGGCCGTGTTGAAATATTGTTACCCTCAGCTGTGGGTTTTGAAGCTTTTGTTTTCGGCCTACCGTCGTCTATTGCTTAGCGTGGATAAAAGACGAGGTTTTAGTTCCTGTCTGGGAATGGGCGACGACCTCTTGTTGTGTCTGATGTCGCTAAGAAATCAAGTGCAGGGCTTTCAAATGCCAAACCTAGGCACTGGCACGTAATTGTAGCCATAGTGCATGCAACTAAATTCAGTGCAGTCGCAAGGAAACCGCCCCAAAGCGATTCACGGTTTCGGAACTGGTTGTATTGTTAAGGTCCTTTCGAAAATTGTTCGACTTTCGTTATTGGGGCAAGCCTCGCTTATGTGCTGGTACTAAGTTTATTATTATTGTAGTTATTCTAATAGTATTGAAATATCACAATTGTGTTGAACTTCAACTTCAGCATTATGGGCACGTTCGATTGAATGCCGAATTTAAGCCTCCGAGGCTTGACTTGTCCGGAACTTGAGACAGAATCTTTGGTTATGCAACTTGGAACCGCGTCACAAGTGTGGGAATCAGCCAGATTACGTCGAGATTGTAGAGAAGTGAGAGCTCCACTTTTAGGAGCAACAAAGCGTTTCTGGACATCTAGAGAACAAACGATGAAGGGTCAGTGCCTGAATTTCAATTAAGCAGGTCGAAGCCATGGATGGCATCTGCCTGAAATTTCGAACAAATCTAGCCTCAAGTACTCCACTTCGGCACCCTATCGAACACGCCCTAGACATCCATGATGGATGTGCAGCATATGCTTAGGACCTCCCCCTCATTCGAGTGAAGTTTACATGCAGAGGTATCCACTTCAAATTTGGGCCTCTCTTTGCTGTAGTGGGGGGAGGCGATCTCGAGAAGGTGATATTTTTTCTTAGGTCAAAGGATACCTAGTGTACGAAATAGGACGTTCAAAAACACTGCTCTTGTATGTTATAGACTATGTACAGTACTTGAAATATTAGAACTCGTGTTCGCAAATTATCTAGCCGAACTTCTATAAAAATGAGAAAAGAAGCTTTCATGATTTTATACCCTCTTTTTCAGACCTCAAAGCTAACAGCTCATGTTTACCATCGAACTTGGTAACTTCTCGAACATCCCTTCATGAGTATTATGACGACGGCCCTATTCCTGTCATATATGTGCCTTACGACCCCCGGGGCAAACCCGAGTACCTTTTCCGCAGGAGACGTTGCATCTGGCCGCAGTTTCTGCTGACAATGTTAGTTTTGTAAAGTTAGGTAGGTTCTCTATTTCCTTTTCTGTTCCGCGAGGTGGGCTGTCGATGGAGATAGCGCACCTAGTCCGCGGGATTTCTCCCATCAGAGATCTCGTGTGGAAGGCCGTGAAAGAGTCCGCTCCCACTCGAGTGTCTTCCACTCTGCTTTGCGCCTCGTTTCCTGCCCGTAGTAGCGCACGTAGGCCACGCGACAAATTATGTGTTATTTAAATATACTACTCTCTTATCTTTGTTGGAACGCCTGGGTTGCGGCTACGGAGGTTAAACGAAGTTTATAACGTAGTACATTTAGTAAACTTTAAGAACATTCTGGAAACATCTAGAAACGACTAGCACATTGAAGAACCTTTCCGGTATTATAGAAACTTCGAGAAATGTGTGAACACTATCACTCTCAATGATACTACTACTTCGGTGCGCTGTTGCAGATGACTATACTTTAATTGAATTTCCTGTACCTCCATGCAATTTTACAATGAAAACAGACAAGTAAAACCATCTACGTAATTATCCACTTTTATATTCAGAGAAAGGCTGCTGACGAAATAAAACGATGGATCTGGCTCAGATAATATAATATTTGACTACGCTCGAATGTCTCCATAAACATACTAGTGACGGTCGACAAGCCACTTGAATCCTCAGTCGTAGAGCTAATAAAAAAAACGCGTAATGAACAGTCTAGAATAAGTTGGCTTTTCACAGCCATCAGTGATTTCTATGAAATTTCGTCGCACACTCGGGTGAAGTTTGACAACACACTCAGAGTTTCAATGATGATAAAATCATACTAAGAGCACCGAAGACTTGCAGAATGTATGTGGCTGCAGCAAAACACTTCCGCTCCTATACACTTAGCACCCAATTATTGAAACTCTTACAATACAATTTTTATTAAGACTCTCCAGCCACAGTAGGCGTGTTTCAAGAGAGGAAGACACAACCAATATGTCAATAGAAATGTGGACCCCCCATATACTACGATGTTCTCAGAATCAACGAGCACGGGCGTAGCAAGTTGAAAAAACCGAATGAAGCACCATTAGCAAGAGTGTGAAAATGGAAGAGAATAAAGTGGGCACGAAAGACGTCCCGAAGGACTAGCTAAGCCTAAGGAATCCTACGCGGACCACTCCCGAATGTGGGCCACTGGAATTGCGGTAGTTAATGGAGGAGGCTGATACCGTAGGCGCTACCATCTGTGACAACCTAGAGCTAAGCACCACACTGCATCTAATATTCTATAGAACTATGGCACACCAAAAAATATAGAGCATCTAGATATTAACGTCATCCTGCAGTTGTATAGAAAGTTATCGCACGCGCAGAATAATTACTACAGACTTGGAATTTGTAAAAGGCATTCAGATAGATCAGCTTCGTCCACCTTGGTCAGAACATTTGTGACGCGAAAGGGAAGTTGAAAGAGAAGTACAGCGGAAGCTACTAAGACTCAATCCAACAACACTAGCCGGTACAAGCAGTAAAACATTAACTTCCCTAACGGATACCTTGAACGCCTCCGCATAGTAAGACACATGGGGACAATTTGCAAGTCTACGACTCGCGTGGTTTCTAGTTAAGAGTCCAAGACGCGTATGCTCCAGATTTAGCCGTTTCGTATCCTAGTAGAGAATGCAGCCGGAAAGCTGCAGACTTAGTCGCACCAAAACACAAGTATGATATAATACGAGATTAAGTTGCACATGGGCCTCCCTACGCTTTGCTTCTCAAACCACTTCGCAAAGTTAAGGATATCTCAATGTCCAGTTGCGGGCATTGGCTTACGCCTGATAATATTCTTCTTGGGCCTAGCAATTGATTCTTATATACAGGCCCGAATATACATCGCTTCGGAGTTGAAACGATTTCTTACCACAATATAAATAAAATCAGACTGCCATGATGGTAAAATTTGAGCGGTGGCAATGTTATATGTTCCCGGAGCTGTACAATGCACAATGACCTTACCTTTGCCGTGTTTTCAGCAGCAGGGGCGGGCCAAAGCATGCAGAAAANTTTTTTACCACAATATAAATAAAATCAGACTGCCATGATGGTAAAATTTGAGCGGTGGCAATGTTATATGTTCCCGGAGCTGTACAATGCACAATGACCTTACCTTTGCCGTGTTTTCAGCAGCAGGGGCGGGCCAAAGCATGGAGAAAACGTCTGCCTAAATGCTTTGCTAAATACACTCGTTACGAACCGCAACTAGCTCATCCCGGTCCTAAGCTAAAAGGCACAGTATTAATTTATGTATAAAATTTGTGACAAAATATATAAATAGAATAAATCAACAAGCGGTGGCATTGTTATTAGGAAAAACTTACAAAATAGTACACACAGTAACAAGGAACTAAAGAACCTTATGCTACAGAAATCATCGCGCGAGGGCAGTTACCCCAACACTCAATCATCAATCAAAGAAAAACAGTAAAACGTCGCTTAACAAACTTGATTATCTTGTTAATCTAACTTGTAATATAAAACGCTCGTCGAGAAAAACAGCTGTTTCCGTCATGAAAACGTTGCGAAGAACCTCGCATGGTCCCATCGCTCGTTGGTATTTTTATAGTGTCACGATGCTCCATTGAAACAGAAACTGATGACCTACAAAACTATAAAGCACCATCACCCTAAGAGACAATACAACATTGCTAACCACCACCACAGCAGAGCCATGACAACGTGGCACTGCGGGGATTCGCGTTCGGCCGCGTGGATGGAGCTCCATGTGTTTCAGTCAGCAGTTAAGGCTTTAAGATGGACCCTTCTTAGCAGCGTTTCAGGCCTCCAGGTGTTAGTTAGCCCTTCCTTAGATCAATTAAACAGCTTTTCTCGCAGGAATAGCGCTATTTGAGATGTACGGAGGCACTGTCGTGAGAGAAATGGCTAAGTTTTATTTAGATGTCATGCCCGGCCGAGTTTCACAGCATAAAGGTGCAACAACTGCTTTTCTTTCAAGCAAAGCCAATAGAAATTATTCAAGGTGTCCATTAGATTGTGTATTTCCTATTTTAGCACTTTCGAGCACCCATAGAGGGAAATTTTAGCACCTTTCATACTTCAAATATGAGAAAAGTACACAATCCAAGGCTTTTCAAGGCTAAAAACATGTAGGTATGCCAAGTACTACTAAGTAGCACCATCCCAAGTAGGTAGCTCTAATGCAATACATAGCTCCATATTTTTCTCTCTCAATTGAAATTTATCGCGTTAGAGCAGTGATTCTGAATGGACGAGTGCAGAAATGACTACAAATGACATATGGCGCAAGCAAATGTACTTTTTTTTTTAGCACTTTTCACCTGATTTTAGTAGGTACCTTCCACTTTTTTGCACTTTTTAGCACCCAGTGCTTTTGTATACTTCATCACCATATATCTAATAACACCTAGTCGGCCGGCGCACTCGTGCGACGAGTGACATACTAAACAACCATGTTAATATAGAGGAAGATGAAGTAGCTAGGGGAAATCTATCGAGTCATCTGGAATGTGGCACCCCGAGTACGGGGCTATTCCTTCACTGGAGCAATGTGCATAGATATAACAAAACCAGAAAGAATAGGACAAGGTATCATTACTATGAGCAGGAAAATGGATGGACGTGAGCAATAACGAAAACGTCCGGTAGGCCTAGCTACGGCAACCGATTAGGTCTCGTAACGGACGCCACTCGCCGTAAGATAGGATGGGCGAACTTTCATCTTCCTAGGGCATAGCTAGCACTAACAATATACGAGATCTGTACTAATAACTATTGCAAATGCAATGTGATATGGAACCTAATGGAAGTCGTCAATATATAATGCAAGAGACTTATGGCTAATGATTCATTCGCTACTCGGTGCCTGGGTGCGGTATCACATTCGATACGATCATAAGGAATAAATGCGGCTAAAAAAGTCTGGTTTCTGTTCTCATTTTTCGTTTAAGTCACACAGCGGCTGCCATTACTAAAGTACCATTTCAACAAAAAGGAACGAAAAGCCTTCACACGCTCGAAATTCGGAAGCTGTAAATACGCGACTGGAGGTAATAAAAACTATATCACGTCTAACGACGCCCTACATTGGAATGAGCCAGGGTAGGACAATAGGGCTGATTTTTGAATAAAAAATATAAACACATAATGAAACCTTAGAGAAAGCATAGCAAGCGAACTGGCCAAAACATTGCTTTATAAAATACTGACGACAGACTTGAATGGAAGTCAGTAGTTATCCTTAGAACAGTGTCTACATAGCCTACCTACAACAGCACTAGCTCAGGATAAAAGTGCATCAGCTACAGTAGCGATTTGCGTGAGAAAACGTCTACAAATTACCAATTAATACATTTTTCTTAAGGCACGCGAGGAAACTAACTATAGCAGAACAGCTAAAGGTAGCGCAGTAACTCTATGAGGTTACTAGAGACGATGTATCAGCAGCAGCAGTTCAATCGAATGCCAGCGTAACAATTGAAAGGTATATCATATGGGGAGGGGTAACTGAATAGTCTAGGTATAGCCAAGTTGCAAGGGAGAGATGTACAGAGGTCCACAGGCATTTTTCCTGCTCGGCGGTAGCTACAATTCTTTCCAAAGCTACCATACGGTAGAGTACAAAATCGATACGAATGGTTCAGCTGCGAGGATTGTACCGTAACGGTGGAGGTCGGAAGTGTGCTGGAGAGGACGCAGGAGAGGGCCGGACTGAAGCGCTTCACTCGCATTTCATACCACGTACTTGACCTTCGCCTATTTGCTGTAAAAGATATACATATACTATATGAGGACAATGTTATTACGTATGAGGTAGCTACATTACATACTATATGAGGACAATAGGAACATGATAACACGTGTAACACATGCAAAAGAAATCGAAGCGACAGCATCCTCGAAGACCTTCCAAGAGATAGCAGCCTAATAATAACTTAGAATCGCTTAAGTAAATTGGACTGGAAAATTTTCATTATTATATTCCAGGGTTTACCATCGGACCCAAGTCAATCGACGTGATCCAAGTCGAGAGGCTCAGTTTACGTCGCATCAGTATAAAGTTTTATCTCGGCATTCCTGCCGGATTGTAGCAATTGGCGCAGAGCGCTACTACTGGCGCGAAGCATCTGCAGGAGACGAAAGATGAAAAGAACATGGAACACCCGTGTGGGGGTCCCTTTCGTAGCCCTCCACAAGGTAGCATGTAGGAGTCCCATGGGATGCGTCGCTTACAACTATTCAGCTGCCTGCCTCACGGAACAGAAGGGGAAGTCGAGTAGGTACATACCTAAACCTCAAACTAACCATCTCAGCAGGACTGCGGCCAGATGCAGCATCCCCTGTAAAAAGTCACTGAGGAAACCCTGGGAGGGGAGGTCGAAGATTTCTGACGAGGATAGGGTTCGTCAGATATTCCCCGGGGAGGACATAGAAACATGAAAGAAATAGTCAAAAAGATAAATAAATAGTTAATTTCGACACGACGATGCCAAATCACATATACAGTATTACCAATTAATTCGGGTGTTCCTCAAGGAAGCATTTTGGGCCCGTTATTATTTAACATTTTTATTAATGATATTACTACCCTCGGTATGAATTGTGTATTGTATGCGGATGTCGCAGTTTTCTACAACAATAGTAGCAATTTTCAAGGTGCTATAACTGATATGCAAACTTTTTAAATGCGTCGTCTGAATGATTAACTCAAAATAGATTAACTGCCCATGAGAATAATACCAAATTACTGTTTTTCTCCCCTTGTGCTCACCGACAGTTGCGACCTATTTTCTTCAACAATAATCTACTGGAGTGGGTGCCCCAAATAAGATATCTTGGACTGATCCTGGATGAAAAGCCGAGTTTTACATACCATATTGAAGACGTGGGGCGCAAGCTTAGCAGGGTTCTCGGCATAATCTATGCAATATCCAATTATGTTGATCGTGAATCATTAAGCATAGTTTACTACTCATTGGCTCATTCAGTGCTGGTCCAGAATATCATCGTTTGGGGCGGAGTCCCACGTTGTTACATTCACAAACTTTAAGTAATATTGAATAATATACTTCGGCGAATACTACGAGTTAGACGTAACGAAAACAATGTGCCTGTAATGAGTGAGTTGCAGTGAAATGTACTCGTCTTCACAAATATTCCAATTTCAGGATGTTTACAACTATTCCTTACTTAAATTTTATCGATTTGTGTTTTATAATCATCCTGAAGTATTTATAAAGTATTTCAGTCCCCTTATTCCCTAACAAAATTACGAAATGATACGTTCTGATCTCAATCTCCCAACTGTACGTGTTGACGTTGAGACCCGCGCTATAGTATTTCAAATTGCAACGCTTCTCAAGAAACTTCCTGAGTATTTATTAGATCCCGTTCCCGATTATGTTTAAAAAAAAAAGTTTTAAAGAATACGTCATGCAATTGTATTAGCTTTTGCTCAGTGTTGCCCAAAAAGATTGCTCAACTTTCAGTTTGGCTACGCATATGCATTATTCTACAGTGTATTACTACTTTACCAAATATTTGTAATGTATCAAATGTGTCTGTGTGTAATAAACCTAGTGAACCTATCATAATATGCAGTACCTGACTACTTCACAGAAAGCCGACTTGTAAAACTCTTTATAGCATCAAATTGAACATTCACATGTGGGTATTATAATTAATAGCTAGGAGACAAAGGTTCCTCTCATTAGTTTTAATCTTCGACCAGCACGTCTCAGAGGAATAAGTTTCCCTAATTACTTCATGGCTAATGCAATAGCTCTCCTAAACAATACTTTTCCTCATAACTTTACTGATAAAAAGTTAGGGCAAAAATTAATATGAAGAGCATACCTCATCTAGTTCCTCTTTGGTTTTGTCTTCCAGTCTCCTGATGTCTTCCATCGTTAGCCCGTACCATTGGTCCATCCAACAGAAGACCTGTCTGCAATTGAAACGAAAAAAATACGCCAGTCGAGCAGCCGGCGTCACAGAAGAAGGACGCGATGACACATCAAAATACATTAAGACAGAAGCTCAAAACTGATACCCTGCTGGCTTAGTAGCGTCCAAATTGGCTAGTACATACATAAGATATAATGCTGCGCAGTGCGCACCATATTATTAATAACTAGAGAGCACTCTAAGAGCGCATACCTCCGCCAAGCAAGGCAAAGGTAACAAAAATTCAAATTGGTTCCGAAACCATGATTTTTTTTATCAACATCACAAATCTAATCATTTGTGTCTTTCGATGGCACTTACAGTTTCTGTAATTTTCTTGAAGATCCGTTCAAAACTTTTTTTAGTAATGCTGCTAACAAACATTACGACAAACATTAGTCAAACCCACAAGCGGACCAACCGATCATCACCAATATTCGACCATTTATATCTTTTACCATTACTAACAAATCCTGTTACTTTCATAAAGATCCATCCATAAAATTTTGAGCTCTTGTGCCAACAAGCATACAATCAAACAACGCAACAAACAAATGAACAAACAAACAAACAAATAGATCATCACGAAAATTTGGTCATTTACTCTTCATAATATAGATACCTAGCATGAAAATCCGTCGATAGCTTTTGAGTTATAGCACTAAGAAAAAATAGGCAGACAAACAAACAGATACACGGATTTTCACCGAAAGTTGATCATTTGTTACTGTCAACATGCCTAACAATCCCTGTGAATTTCATAACGATCCGTTAATAGCTTTCTGAGTAATCTTGGTGACGAAACAAACACGACTAAAACATAACCTCCTTGGCGGAGGTAATCATGATTTTACAAACGCCCCCACGCCATTGGACGCTATCCAAGCAGTGGCTAAAAATTCACTTTACAACATTCCCAGTTTCATTCGCGACGCGGTTTAATGAGAATAAGTAATACTGACGTCAAAAATGCGTGCCCGATAGTTACACTGACCAAAATGGCTAAAATGATTAAAATAACCGAACTGGCTAGGTATTATAAGCAAGATGACCAATATTTTGATTCATTATCATTCTTCTTGACTAGAAAGAAACACTAGATAAAAAAAAATAAACACAAATTATATACTATAGCTAGTGCTACTACGGTACTTTTGTTATTTATGCTCTGGCGCACATTAACAATTTGATTTTCTTCAAAAGACAGTAAAACTGTCATATAAGTATAGACTTTTACAATGAGCTTGGCTTCTACTATACGGTTATATATCATTCAATTCTCATTCCAAGTGATTTCCAGCTAAGGTGAATCTGACAATCATTCAGTGGCTGCGATGTACAAATGAGTGCGCTCCAAATAACATCTACTAAAAGGGATAAATTTTCTCATTGAAAATATCGTTTTTATCAAATTGGCTTAATAAACTGTAAATAAAGTAAGATACAAAGAAAAAGGGTTCATTGGTTTGACAGACAACAACATCCAGCACGATGATTTCAAAATTATTAAATTAGTACTAAAAACTCGGAATTATTTAACTGACGGGCAATATGAAGTATATAAAAAAGGTACGATTAAAATAGGAGTATCATAACACGAGACATATTAAAAATATCAATAAATGGCAGACATAAGCGCGTTTCCAATGATAACAGACACATGTTCTCTAGCATGCACAGGAGCTGCTAAGGGGCAATTGGTTCCCTTAAGAAGTAGGTACCTGTGTAACGGGAAGAACTTCTGCTCGCTGGGGGATATTCCACTAACTGTGCCCAAAAAAGCAAGGTTACCTGTGGAAGTTAGTGAAAAGCCGCCGTTCACCGTCTTGAATGAGTTCCTCAACGCGCGTCTGTAGGCCGAACCACTTGAACTCGCATGTGACCAGCTTGTAACAAGTCATTACAGGGTCAGCCTGTGGTGCATAGGTCAAAACGATACATGGTCACGTAATGTGTAACAGAGACAGAGGTGAGACAATTTCTTTTGCTGGGGCCGCGCTACCTACGCAATCGCATATTGAACTAATTACTAAGCACGCGGATCCAGTTTTTAACNGCCTGTGGTGCATAGGTCAAAACGATACATGGTCACGTAATGTGTAACAGAGACAGAGGTGAGACAATTTCTTTTGCTGGGGCCGCGCTACCTACGCAATCGCATATTGAACTAATTACTAAGCACGCGGATCCAGTTTTTAACATACATATATATATATATATATATATATATATATTTATATACCGAAAATGCAGTCCTATTACTTTCCAGAAGCTTCTATATTCCTCTTCCTCTCTCTTGAGTAGGTACAAGAATCTAAATGGCGACAACAGGCTTTTAACTGCAACGCTTCCGCATATAGCTTAAGATAAGCATCAGGATGCGTCATCTTGCTGATCGCGGTAACAGATTTTAGTTTCGAAATTTGAATCGGTAATAAAAACAGGCGAAATAAACACTATATATAGAAAAATCAGCCGCTTATTGCTTAAATGGTAATCAAAAGAGCAATAATACTATCGGTAACAACAGTATTTTAAAGGCATTTCTTAATATTATTAATATAATTCATATCACTATCAACTATGTCACTATGATCAACAATATTGCTCACACCACTAATGTTAAATGGATACGCTGCAGAACAGAGTAACGAAATCGGTACCTTACGCTGCCAGTCCTTGCCCACGAGCGGCCCCCGTCCCGTCTTCTGGCTCTTGAACTTGGCAGGATCCTCGTGCGGCTTGTAGTCGCTGGACTTGACTGGGTCGTTGGCTATGTCAATGAGGACCACATCGCGCAGCTTTAACCGCTCGCCTGTCAGTTCGTGTGCCTGTCCAGAATACATCGGTGAGTTGTAGGAATTCATGTGTCAGTCCAAGAAGGCGATTATCGTTAGTTATATTGAGTAGTTTAGGCCGCCGTTTCCTCAACAACGGCGACCTCACTGAGGAAGAAAGGAGGGACATACGGTAGGTAGCCTACTCCTGTCTATAGACACGGAGGATCAACGCGCATGGGAACAGCAAGACGAAAGTGAAGAGGAAAAACAAAAGAAAGCAACATCAGTAGGAGTGTGAAAAATAGAAGGGAGCCAAGTGAGCACAGAAGACAGAGTTCCGAAGGCCTAAATAATGGCTAAGGTAACCTACATAATTCCAATGGGGTCGCTGCTCCCCAAAACATAGGATGGGCGAACTCAACTAACTTAATCCTACGGTCCATCCTACTCTCCATGAGGGGTCCAAGAAACAAGTTATGAGAGGTGAATAGATAGGAAAACATAAGTAACAAGAGCACTCTCAGAGCACATACCTCTGCCAAGCTGGGCAACGTCAACCAAAATTCAGATTGGTTCCCAAACTTTATTTTCCTTTTTATCAGCAGCAAAATCTGATCATTTGTGCCTTTTGACAGTAATAACAACTTCTGAAGTTTTCTAAAAGGTCCATTATAACTTTTCGACTTAGGCCTATGCTGCTGACAAACATAACTCAAACACACACCTCAACCCGTCACCACCAAAATTTGATCAGTTATGTCTTTTAACATGTCTATTATTATCATAATTACATGATTAGTTTAACCACCGCATCCACCAGAGTGATCCGTACAGTGATGCTAACGGCAAACAGCCTTCAGTGTATCGTTTGGCAAACCTACACTGAGAGAAATTTTGTCCCAAAACCGAAAGAAGCAAGTGCATCATGGTAATGCACTTCAACTAACTCCACTGTAATTATAGTAATAATCATGTATTATCTTCCATACAGTACCTAACTACACCCAACGAGTTATCCATTGAAGGAAAGGAGAAGTCAGCGCTGTGAGAATCCCAGAATCGAAGTCAGCCGTAGAGAGATTTTTCATGTCCTGTTTTGCACACTACCAGTGACATATCGTCAAAGTTTTAGAAAAATAAGGCATAATACAATCTACGTCAGCTTTACGAACTGTATGCGAGATAATGCAGGATTTTTATTACCGTAACAGTAAAGTTAGTAAAAGTGCATCACCGTGATGCACTTGCGTGTTTCGGTTTTGGGACAAAGTTTCTCCCAGTGTAATTCATAATTATAGTAAGTCTTGATCTTAACATGTCTAACAATTCCTGTAAATTTCCTAAAGATCCATTCATAACTTGAGATATATTGCTAACAAACAACAAATCAAACACAGAGACGAACATACAAACAAACAGATCATAAGAAAAATTTGGCCATTTACTCTTAGTGATATAGGTACCTAACACCTCATGTAAATTTCATAAAAATTCATCCATAATTTATGGAGTTATGGTGCTAATAAAGAAGAGGCAGACAAATAAACCGTTGAACAGGTCTTCACAAGAAGTTAAATCATTGTTACGCCCGACAATCCCTGTAAATTTTGTAAAGATACGCCCGTAACATTTTGAGTTATCTTGGCGACAGAAAAACAGAGACAAACTTAACAAAAACATTATCTCCTTGGCGGAGGTAATGATTAGTGAGTCTGAGGTAATGAAGTTATTTGTAAAATCTAAATAGGTAAGCGTAAGGAAAAGATTCGCGAGCCTCAGCGAATAAACCGTGAACCAGGCTAATGATTCGAGAGTCTCAGCTGAGGGATTGTGACCCTAAGCTGAAGATTTGTAAACTTTAGCTAATGATTTGATAGCCTTAGCTAATGATCCGTAAGATCTGTGCTATGACGCCACTGATACGTCCACTTTCTCGTATAATTCTCCTGTTTGCAATTGCACAAGTATGAAAGTCAAAAAAATGACTTATGAACACTCAACAGGGAGACATTTCCTAATTTAAAGTCTGAATGACGAGGTGAAATAAAAGCGAGGCTAACGCCACGTGCCGGCAGTAAGAACAGCATTCTGAAAAATTTTGTAAATTTAAAATATACCGGCGAACTTCAACTCTTAAATGCTTCCCAATACGAATAAGTTTACCACAATTGAAGAATTACTTCAGTATGAAAATTTTACACTTTGATTTTAAGCAAAATAATGGCAATGAATTGTGCCATGTAAAAGAAACGTTGGCAACTATGAACAGAGCTGATTTGCACGTAACACACAGCGTTTGACTCTGTTCTGGTGGAACTTTTACCTTAAGTTTATATCTTAACATGATTAACCCAAACGGACAGTGAATTTATAACAACTATATAATGGACTATAACTGCAATTAATATCAGTGAAATCGAATGTGGTCAGAAATTTTGTAAAAATCGCTAAGGGGTTACCTTGCAATTTT
>LQNS02000226.1:9341049-9355605 GCA_001587735.2 Parhyale hawaiensis
AATGCCTTTCTACTGGGTGAATATGGGGAAGATTTACCAACTTTGATTTTTGGAGATTTTTCTGAAAAAAATTGCATGTGGTCAGATATTTTTCAAAAATCGCTAAGGGGTTACCTTGCACTTTTTTTCAGAAAAATCTCCAAAAATCAAAGTTGGTAAGTCTTCTCCATATTCACCCAGTAGAAAGGCATTACCATTGAGGTAAATATATATATATATATATATATATATACCTACAAACTTCAATTTTCAATGAAAACATTATCATCCCTCTTCGCTTCGCTCGCGGGTGATCACTATAAGGGCGAGTTTACACGTCATTCATCTCAACGCATTCGCTCATCCACTCGTTCGAATGTGTTCCTGTACCCTAGAAATAGTAGAAATGTGCACTGTTTTCCGAGTTTTCAGTGCCCTCAAAAAATGAAGACATGTCCGTAGCGTGACACAGAGGAAACGGAGTTGAAAGTTTACAGTTTAATGACTTTTTGTGGCGTTCACAGTTTGTTGACACTAAAAAACTTTCAGACGAGTGAATGAGAGAACGCGTTGATGTGAATGACGTGTGCACTCGTCCTAAGCCATATATTGAAACTACTTCCAAGTTCTGTACCTATGTCTGACAACATTGCAAATATTCTTATTAAGTAAAGTTGAATAAAAATGTTAACAGATAATATTAACGGACTGCAGCATCACCACTGCGCAAGATGGGTTGCGTGCATAACGCCACCTGGACCTCGTCTGAAGTATCATCAAGTAAGTATGATGAAGCGCATGTTCCAAAGTGTGTACAAAACAGACTCGCTCCAAGTTTATACTCACGTTTTCGACAGTAAGGCGACCAGGGACGTGCAGACTGTCGATGACGATAGAAAACTTCTCTTTCATGTACCCAGGGTTCTGAGACCAACATGCAAGGACCATATGTAAAGAGTAAGTTTGGTAACTTGGGTAGCAAAGAGCACACAGAACACAGCTTGGTGGGGCAGCAACAGCCGAGTGTACAAGCAAGCGTGAGGTTCAACAGAATATGTGCAGTTAATTGTAAGCATAACATTGGCTACAACTTGACTGGAAAAAATGAGGGTTAGCGTGACAGTTGATGGATGAAGAAAAAACTGAGGAATGAGCACCCGGCGATGGTAGAGGAATCACAGATATGTAATGCACTGTTTTTATTTGTTCAAAACGCCTGAAGATACAACAAGGGATATGTAATTTAGTCCATGCTGATTTCAATTTTAACACAATGCCTGTGAATTGAAGTAGGAAAGTTGTACGCAGTTTGTGCATAAACAACGCAAGAACTGCTTTGAACAAATAATATAGTAACTTTACATAATCATTAAACCAAGCACGAAATGTAAAATATACCAGGGAGATATATATATATATAACCATGCAATTAAGCAACCTGTTCCTTACATGATGCACACAAATACTACCACACCGCTGTCTCTGCAAAACAAAAATGGGTTTGCGATAGCGGTCTGAGGAAGTACGTTGCATACTGGTGACAATATGTAGCTGTATTTACAAGTGCAAAAGTACACATCAGTACAAGGGAAGAGAGTCAAAAAGCAACATTCCCAAGCCAGCAGCACATTACGGTGTGGGCACAATGTGCACGGAGCTCCGACTCACATTAGTTAATTCGCCTTTACCAGGCGCGTGCAGCGTCTCGATGGTGATATGAAAACTCTCCTTCATGTACCCTGGGTTCTGGGGAGAATTGCAGCAATGGGTTAGTTGTATATGGTCGATAGAAAATGGGATAAGCACATTGGACAGCGTTGTATGTACCCTGCGTTAAGGGGAGGGGAGAATTAGAGCACTGGATGCATGAAGTATACATTCTCGATTGAAGCAGAGGCATACCGTAGCACAACTACACAGTGTATCATGTAGCTATGCCGAGTTCTGTAGAGGGGAAGAACAATGGGTTAGTTATGAAATATCTATTTTGGACTGAGGAAGTAACATACCACACCTGGACTGGGCAGCATGTACCGTGAGTTCTGGGAAGAATTGCAGCAAGGAGCTAGGAAGATATTACCAACTGCAGTAATGGTCCAGTACAACTGGACTGGAGAGGCACGGGTCAGCGGCTCTGAGAACGCTCAGGGTTAGTGAAGCATAAGGTAGGTGCTCGACTGGGAAACAATGGCATTACACGAGTATGTGCAGAATATACTCCGGGTTCCGCGGAAAATTATTGCAGCATCTCCTGGACCACAGAGTACGGGAACGGTATAGTGAAGTCCATGCCTGAACAGAAAGCGTGAAGCAATATCCACCAACAGTCTCTTGCTCATACAGTCAGTGACAAAGTGGACGGAGCACTGCACTCATTGACTCGATGTCAGAGGTTCGTTTCCTTGATTAAGAAGCTAGTGTTCCGAGTTTGGGCATAGTAACGTCACCATTTCTGATATTCAAAGTCCACTGTACGAGCACTGGCCTACCAAGTAAAGGGGGGCTAGAGGGCTTCATAGTAGTCATAGCTACTACTCATATGTAAGCATTCCACCTTTTACGCCATTGCTCTGACAAAAGGTAGACTGCAGGCAAGCAGTCGCATGGGCATAGGCTATGAACCAACAACCAACAGCAAGTGTAACTACAACACCCAAGGGGGAGGGACAAATTTCAACGCCGTCATTTGTCATGGCCAGCTAACTCTAGAGATTTATCATTTTTGACACCTAGGTCAACTCACCTGACTCCCTGCAAATAATTATGAACGTTGCTCAACTCCTTCACCCTCTTTTTGGGAGGAGAGACAAATTTCAACGCAGACATTTTTTATGGCCAGTTAACTCTAAATTTGGCAGTTTTCATAGCTCAGTCAACCGACATGACTGCTTAAAAAAATTATTATGATGACTCAACTCCTTCTGCCTCTTTTTGGGTGGACAGACAACAAAATTTATTGCCGTAAATTTTAAGAGCCAGCTAATTCTAGTTTTTTGGCAATGTTTACATTTAGGTCAACCCACTTGACTCCCTGCAAAAAATGACGAACATTGCACAACTCTTTTTACCCCTTTTTGAGTGGCCAGACAAATATACATATAAAAATATACCTAAAAGTCTTTAATGAAAACATTATCATTGTTCTTCGCTTCCCTCGCGGGTGATATTTATTAGCTATTGGGTTAGGCACTCAAGTTGACTCGACCTTCACCCTGACATCTAAGGAAAACAGGAACAGTGGTTAGCAGAAAACGTGAGCACTGTAACACTTTGTTTCATAAATCTGGGATTCTCGAGGGATCTGAAAATACAGGTGATATTGTTCTCAAGTGATTTAGTACACCACAAGGTTAGGATTCATATGCCTACTGTCTAAGCAGCATCAGATTAGTTACAGTGCCTAAATTGAGTTCTACTTGTCTTAGATACTGAGAGGGATAGAGTCTGCAACAAAACGCCCTGAGGAGGTGCCTCAATTCAAGAAATTACAGCATGCTATCAATTAATTTCCTAGCTAAAGCAGAGAATAAAAGCTACAGGTACAATCTATAAACAACTTACCGTAATGACAGTTCTGCTGTAAGGGTACGCATTCCAAGCCTCTTCATGCACTTCCAAAGAGCCTTCAGGCGCCAACATTCGAATGAATGCAGGCACTTTGCTGTAATTCCAAATTTCAGCAAGTCACACAAAGCTACTAAAACATTTTAGATGCAACAACTGGAATATTTCTCATCTAACGCACACAGGGGCAACACAAGGGTCTCACATGCAGTAACTGCAATAACCATTACCACATACGGATGCTGAAAATACCAGATTTTTTGTGTGAATTTGAGTTGGATTTTTTCAAGAAATACAGTATGAACAAAAAAATTTACACATTAGACACATCAAAGAAAGACAGAAGAACCTTTCTCGCCCATCTTACACGTGAGTGAATATGGAGTGATACCAGCGAGTACAAGCCATGAATAGTACAAGTACTTCAAGTAGGCCTAACCAATACCAGTATAGCATAAGGCAATGACGTGCATTAGCAAGAAAGCACCTCATGTCTTGAGCTGAAAGATACAACGTAGCAAACATTTTCAAGTGGAATACTGAAGAACAAAATACCTGCATTTTCTATGGGAAGGCAAAAAAAAACTATTTTCCAGGTGAGAGATCAAACAACACAAGCGCATTTTTCTATGTGCAAGATCAAACAACAAATGAGCTCACTTTTTCAATGAAAGATCAAACAACAGACGAGCTCACTTTTTTAAATGAAAGATCAAAAAGCAAATGAGCTCACTTTGTCAAACAAAAGATAAAAAACGAGCTCACTTTTTCAAATAAAAGATCAAAAAACAAATGAGCTCACTTTTCAAATGAAAGATCAAAACAACGAAGGAGCTTACTTTTCTAAAAGAAAGATAAAATAACAGTTTTGCAAGGGGGAGAACAAGAAACAAACTAGAATGCGATGTCATGGGGGAAATCCAATTTTTTATGTGAAAGAAAGCTCAACCAAGCTCATTTATCCAAAATAAAATTAAACAACACACCAGCTCACCTTTTTAAGTGACACAAATAACATACATAATGACTGACACTTTCTAGTCATACAACGAATAACAGCTCACCTTTTCAAGTGATAAATCTTATAAGTGTACTGGCCAGAAGTATATTTGCCCCCCAGGAGAGGGTAGTTTGTGTAGGGCTCATTTTTTAGAACCTCGACACCTTCACCACCACCAGTCTCACTCTTGCTGGCCTCTGCTACACCGTACAGCTGAGCAATTTGGTACTGTAAATATACAAAGTCTGTTAGCAAGCAGGTACTACAAATATACAATGTATGTTAGCAAACATGTACTGTAAACATACAATGCGTGTTGGCCGCAGGTATAGCAAACACATACATAATTAGTCTAATATTAACATGAAAATACTGTAAACATAATGCCTATTAACATGTGGTACGGTAATTAATAACTAAGGGTAGTTATTCACATATTAACAACCATATGACTATGTATCACACCATATGTATGGTGTAGTCTATGGAACAACACATCCGTCACAAATTGATTGGGTTGTAAGCGCTAGTAAAACTTCTACGACTAGTACGGTACTTGTAAAGAGGCCTATGAAAATTACTAGACAGACCATACAGTGTAAAATACTACCTACTGCAGCTTCCCACTGCCATGGTCCATAGATTACTAATTTGACAACTGTCATACTGCCCAACATATTGTTTATGGTGCTGGTTGTAAAGTCTAGTGGTCATAGCTATGTGGCCTAAAGATGTTGGTAATGAACTACCCATATTACAAATTTGCATCCATTATCCTAATAAGCTTAGTGACTAACAGATCAGTAAGCATGACTGGTAGCAATACATGGTCATATAGACTGACAGTCAAATATAATTATGCAATTTAGTGCATGAGCTAAAATGAAAATCATCTTTTCTTGGGAACTGTGCATTTTTCCTGTACGATACATCCATTCCCCCCGTGGCTACATGTATTATCCCATTTTACTTCCTTGCATAGTACCTACATACAAAGAAAAACGCCTTAGTAGGTATCTACTCAAAATATGACACATATATTAGATCAGCCGATATCAATGTTTTTGCATAGCTAAGTTTAAGCCTCCCTAACTGTAGCAAAGGCGTTATGTACAAAGGAAGGAGAGGAAGGGCTATAGTAGTACACAAATAGAATCATAGAACCAATGCACAAAGATGTCCCACACAAGTATTTTATACAATACTACTCCACACATGAATAATGACTATGGGAACAGTAAGACAAAAAACAAACATGAACAGAGTTACCAATCATTAGCAGGTAGCTACAAGACTATGAGAAGAAGGAATGCGGGCAAGAAATACAGACATCCTAAAGGCCTAGCAAATGATAACCTATGGGGATCTTTCATGGTTTACAACTTCCCATAATATGGAATGAGTACAACTTAAGCAATTAAACGCCCATTCTATGCCCCCATGAGGGGGATGAGTAAATATAATAAGTAGCTAAATACTGTCAAGATTGTTGACCATTTAACAAACATAATTAGTTAGCTGCGACTTGCTCATTCATTTTAACATTAAGTTGTAAAATTAAACCTAGCCTAGCTGAGAAGCTGTGACTCATGAACATAAACATGTAGGGAGTCATAACTTCCCACCGCTTAGCTGAAGAACAATGGCTTTAATTTCGTGTAGATAAGCAGAACATACAAAAAAAGATGGCATTGTCAAGTGTCTACGTATACCACCTGAGGACAGGCCTCACCTCAGACAAAGAGAAAGATAAACACATGGCGTGATAAGATTAGAGGCATGCAAAGTGACGTTATGTTTATCTGTAGCAGTTTCCCTGCTGGTTGGGCTGATATTGTATAAAATGGACAGATCTTAAGAGTAAGCTTATGATAAGCAAAAATTTCATATACTGTACATTGGAACCCCAACTTAATTCGTTCCAGGAGAAGGCTCATAAGTCGAAAAGTTCTTATGTCAAACTTATTTTTCCCTACGAAATGCATGTAAATGTAATTAATTGGTTCCAGAGGAAATTTTTCCCATATGTAAAGGTAAAAACATACAAAATTATAACTTAAAGGACAAAAAACATAGCCTTACCTGCAGTAATGAATTCTGTACATAGCTACTAGCTACATATCGAAACAATAGAAAATACAGAAACTGATCTTACATGTGTGTGCGTGTGTGTGTAGGTGTAGAAGTGCATGATGTGGGAGTAGCAGTGCGTGATGGGAAGGTGTGTGGGAGGAAGGGACTGAACTGTCACACCAAACACCACTCGGCAGAATCTTTGTCATGAGTGATACCTACTGCAATCGCCGTTAACCCGACGTAACCAGTGTGGCTCTAATAATCGTCAGGGCAGCTTTCTATGGCCGTCACCACGTCCTGTGGTCGCTGCAGTAACCTACCTCTGCTGTCGCCGCGACAGGTACCCCAGCTGCTACCGCTGGTTTTGCCACTGTTATCACGGTTTTACCACCCTTGTTGCGACTCGTCTCGCCATCTCTTGTGGCCATTCCGATTACCTACTACTTCCGTGGCCCCGGCAGTTACTTCTGACGTCATTACGATTTCTACAGCAGTTACCACTACGAGTGCTACCCTTGTTATCCCGACCGTTGCCACTGTTGTTATCCCTTCTGTTGCCACAGCAGTTATTACCGCTGTTATCGCTACTGTTGCCGCTCATTACTGTCACCCATATCCCCTACTCTGCTGCTGAGCATGATTGTTTTTGGGTGCTTCGCCAGGAACGCGTTGAACAGAATCCTGAGTTGCGCGCGTGACAGCATGTTTTTTTTTCATTGAGAATTTCGACTGGCGTGACTGAACGTCTTTCCCTTTAGAGAACTAAAGAGTTGGGTGGCAGCTGTGTTTGTCCAGTGCCAGGCCAAGATATTCCTTTGTGAGGCCAAAATTTTGGATACAACCTTTGTCCTTCGCTCGGTTTTGTGAAAACTCTGATCGCCACTGCATGGCTGTTCTACTGACGCAATCTTCCCAGGTTCGTAAGTCGGGTCAAGGTTCCCACCTCGGGCGTAATTTTTGGGTCAAGAAAAATTTGTAAGTCGGGAGGTTCATAAGTCTGGGTTCTACTATAGCTACTAATGGTAGAGGTAGGTAATAACTCCTGGAGTATGATTTAATAATTTAAAAAGAACAAGGCTGGTCAAAGTAACACCATTTCTGTATTCGAACAAGGCAATGTTCACTGCAGCATAGCAAAACAAGAGCTACCAGCAAAGGATTTTGGAAGCAACAACTCCAAGTCTCTAACAATACCAAACTTAATTCGACAAGAAGTTGTAAAAACCAGTAAAATGGGATCAGATGATAGCATGATGACAGCATAAGCTCCACAGGCTTTGAAAACTTGAAGAAAAATTATATAGCTTCAAAAATATAACAAATCCAGCATGAAACATTAGCTACTTAAGTAAACTATGTACCATACATCGGAGATTCTAATGTCACACATCAGCACCACATCTACTAAAACTTACCTACCTACCATATTGACACACTTAGTCTACAGGCACCAGCTTTTGTTTACTATGTATCCACCATGTATCTGCTGTGTGACACTTTTACTGTATGCACTGTAAAAAATTTGTCAGTGTGTGAAGAGTTAAAATACAGAGTTTATGGTACTACAATCATAGAAATTATCACTATTATTTTGGATTAAATTCATATTTTGTCATAGAAGGAAAATCTAACTAGTAGGCTATATACCTATAATCAGTAGCAGCATAACTACCTACCGGTATTTATTCCATTCAGGATAAGCACTGGCAACACTAACATGGCTTGGACTTGGTAGGTATTAGCAGAATGGCAAGGGCTCCAAGAGAACTAAAGCTTAGGGTTAGTCTCATATTTAGGAATTGGACCTTTGGACAGCCCAATCTCCAATTTAATCTATTCTTCAAAAGGGACTGGTTTAACAATAACTATATAGGTATCTCATCAATAAATCTAGAGGAAAGTAGTAATCACAACCTGGAAACTACACGGAACATGCAGCCGTAGTGCCAAAACATTACATCTGCTAAGCAGCAACAAGTCTTACCTCCTCCACAGTGAGAGGCATCACCACTTTGCTGAAATAAAAGATAAAAAGGAATACTTCAATAGATATAAAACTTAGCTAACAAAAAATAGGACGAAGTCTGGATGGGCACTGAATTATAGCTACCATACTAACAAATAGGCCTACTGCTGAACACAATGACAATGTGACAGCTTGGGACATCCATCACATAATATTAAATATTCAGCCAAGAAACGAGATTTGTACAAGCATGACTGCAACAATAGGAGTACTGTGGCTAGTTTTGATCATATTTTGTGAGGTATTTGAAATTGAAAGTCTCCCAACGATTTTGTAACCTCTAGAAGACTTTGCTAACATATCTAGACTACTACAAAAAATTGTAGAAAAAATAGTAGACTATTATTTACATTTTCAGAAGTCCACTTGTTCAGATCTAGGGAAAATCATGAAGGTAGAAGACTACAATTTTTTTTTTAGATAGCTATTATTGTACCTGGGAGATGGCTCTAAAACCCCACGATCAGATTGATCCACCTTTCCTGGTAAAGTCAACCATGATCCTTCAAATTTCAGCAAGGTTGTTAAGTTAATTGATGCTCTGTTCTCCTTAAATGTGAGGGTTCTTGATAGAGTGGAGGATTTGGACCGTAAAAATGCAGAACGAAAGAGTTGCATAAGTGACGTCAGTGAGAAGCAGGAGACTTCAAAAACGTATTCCGAAGTTGTTGCACAGGATAATAGTTCTCAGTCATCACGTGCTGGATCTCATTCTGCTGCTGCATCTGATTCTGTTCCTGTCGTTAATCTATCTAATGAGCACCAGTCCAATAAGTTTTCCCTTACCAGACTAGAAAATAAACAGTACTTGGTTGAATAAGAGTCACTTGCAAAAGTAATGGCAGGCCAAGGCAATTCTATTATGACTATGGTTGATTCCTCAAGATGTGAGTACCTACGTCACAAGGGAAGCTAAATCTAGGGTTCTATAGGTATGCAGTAAAAACTGGGAGCCTAACAACTTCTTTGTTATTGATTATTTGACAAGAGCACGAGCTACCCTGCTCTACAAAGCTAGACGTCTAAAAAAAATAACATGATTCAATTGAAAGTGCTTATACATATCATGGCCAAATTTGTGAGGGTTAAAAACAGGCTAAAAGCATTTATAATTAAAGCAAGTAGCTACTGATTTAACAAGGCTTGAGAAAATGTTGACACCCAGTGACGCCTATGTAATTACGAACGAGTCAATTAAAAATAAAGGTATATGGTCTCTGATGCTCCAACGGCCAGAATTAACTTTCAGGGATGATTTAATTGGGGATCTGCCTCATATCCCATGCTTCTCAGAGGACTATGATTCTTCTCTAGAAAATATTAGGCATTCTAATTGTGATTCTTTTTCAATGCTTTGTGTCAATATCTGTAGCATGCAGAGGAACTTTGACCAGCTTCTGACGTTTTTGAGCTCTGTATATTTGCACATCACACTTATATTAAAGTAATTACAGAAATTTGGTTGAGTCCTATTTCAGATGTAGCTAAAGTTTGACATCCATGGGTACAGTAAATTTAACCTGTATAGGAACAACCTCAGAGGAGGTATTACTGTCTAAGTTGATGAAAAATTTAATGCTACAGTAATTGAGCGCAGTACACGGGTAGAGCAAGAATAGGTAGGAGTTAATGAATTTGAGTGTTCATCTTCCCTCTCTTGATCTATCTATTTTTTTATGTTTATAGGCCACCTTCACAGAGTATTAATATATTTAGTGAAATTTTATTATGAGGTACTCTTGCGGCTTCCAGGCTCTACTAAAGCTATTTTGTGCAGTGATCTTAATACTAATTTGCACAACCCTAATTGTCTATGTTATGTTCTATCAGCAATTTTATTACCGAGATACTTGGTCTTAACTTTTTCCCCATAATAACTAGGCCAACTAGGACTGTGGATAATGATGGTATCTTATTCATTATTAGATCACATAGCTATGGTGCAATTATTCTTTTGGACATAATCCTAGATCTGCAGTAATTGATTGTGGTTTTTCAGACCATCTAATGACGTTATTTCATGTTGATACTATGCCTCAAGTGCAACCTTACAGAAGCTTAACCATTACTGAAGAAAAAATCAAATTATTTTTCTATAAAATATCTGTTCACT
This sequence comes from Parhyale hawaiensis, assembly GCA_001587735.2. NCBI lineage: Eukaryota > Metazoa > Arthropoda > Malacostraca > Amphipoda > Hyalidae > Parhyale > Parhyale hawaiensis. The sequence goes on from LQNS02000226.1 coordinate 9,351,808, forward strand.
CGTTTGATGAAGTGTTCCAAACGTTGCATCCTGGCCTTGCTTTAGAAAAGTTCTTATCTAATATTAATCAAATTTACAATGCCTCATTTCCAGCAAACATTAAAAATACAAAAAAGCGGGGCCTCCTTGGGTGACTTCCGAAATTGGAGAGGCGATAAAGAAAAAACAAATTACTCAGGCTTTATCATGCTGGCTATATTTTTCACTGCTCTAACACTTAGTACCGAAATGTACTTAATACTGTATGAAAGAAGGCTAAAAAGATATACAGTACATACCTATTATAGCTACTGAAAAAATTCAACAAAAGTCAAAAGATTCTAGGGAACTTTGGAACATTGTTAATACTCTAATATCAAAGAAGTTTAGGCTAGTGAGAATAGGACTCAAATTATGAAAAATGATACCCCATTGCAAGGAACTGACGCTGCCAATGATTTCAATAGTACAAACTATTTAGTCTCTGTAAAATCATTAGAGGTCATGGAGACACATTTTCATTACTATCATGTAATCAGTTTGGTTTTAGAGATGGCACTAACACAACGATGGTTATATTTTAATTCTTACAAGCCTTACTTCATACCAGGGTTGGCTGGTTTAAACAAAATAAAACACTAGACTATGATTTAAACCAATAAATAAAATGTGTTTTTTTTTATTCAACTTTTTTTTTTGCTTTTATTCATCTTTTTTTGGTTTTTATTCAATTTTTGTAGCTTTTTATTCATAAACATTGCAAAATAAACAGTCTTACTTCTAGAAAGTATCAAATTTTAGTCACACAACTGAAAGGATGAATTACTGTGTTTTTTTTTTCAGGAATCCGTTTTGAGTGTTACAACAGTTAGGGTCAACAATTACTTATGTCTAATAAAAACCTATAACTTATTGAATTTTGTGTTTTATTTCATTTCAGAGATGCATACCTAATTATATTCTAGTAAGCTAGAAGCAACTGAAAATTAGAAGTAGTAGGTAGTTATATAGTTGCTACTAGATAGCTAGTGAGCTCAAGAGAAGCATGTAGGCATATAGGTAGGTAGCTACAGTATTTCACTTTCTTCAGTTCATTACTCTGCTCTTAATTAGCTAGTAGGTATCTAGCTATTTTTATCAACATGGCTTTGTATATAGGAGTGTTTCTATGTTTTTTTCAGAGGATTTTATAGCTGTTTCACTTTCTTTAGTTCATTACTGTTATCAATTAGCTAGAAGCTTGCTACTTCTGTCAAGTTGTATTTGTAATTTGAAGTGTTTATAAGCTTTTCAAAGGATTTTATAGTGCAGTTTTAAATCTTAGCATATCTGCAGTTTGCATATTGGATGATGAGGTCTTTGTCTCCTGGAGTGCTGCCCAGTGCGTGGTTGCCTCTCTTTAAGTCAAAGTCTCGTTATAGTTGCAACAATTATTGCCCTATAAGTCTCACATCAATCTGTTGTAAGACACTGGAACACCTGATTGTGGCCCATTTGTTCAATTATTTTGAGTCCAACCATCTGTTGTTGGCTGGTCAGTTTGGATTTTGGCGTGGGAGGTCCACCGAGGACCAGCTTCTGCTGACGTGCTGAGGGGCTTGCAGTGGCGTTGATATATTTCTGGATTTTTCCAAGGCGTTTGATAAGGTCAGTCATGTGGTCCTCATAGGGAAACTACAGGACTTGGGAATTGATGGAGTAATCTAGTCATGGATTGATGCCTTCCTATCTGGCCGCACTTTTCAAGTCAGTGTTGGGGGCTGTGTCAGTCGCAGCAGACCTGTTACGAGTGGTGTCCCGCAAGGTTCCGTTCTGGGGCCTTTGTTATTTTTGCTTTACATTGACCCACTGATTGCTCAATTGTCCTGTTGTGTGAAAGTTTTTGCGGATGATTTCAAGTTGTACTTGTCATATTCTAGGGCCAACTCCCTGGAGGGGCAGGCTTTGCTCCAGACTGCCCTTGATATATTGGCTAACGTTGTGACGTCTTGGAACTTGGTTTTGAATGGTGAGAAGAGTGTGGTTATGAGGTTTTGTTGTGCCCGGCACATGGAGGATTATTATTTGCACCCTTATACCGTGGGAGATACGGTACTGTTCTTAACCTAGTTGAGTCTCATCGTGATTTGGGGGTGTTGTTGGACTGCGATTTGAAGTTCCATGCTCATATAAGGCAATTGGTTGAGAAAGCAGCCAGACTGGTGGGGAGTCTCTTGCGCTCCACAGTGTGTAGGTCGCCAGAATTTATGGTAGCCCCTTTTTTTTGCCCATATCAGGCCTCTCCTCGACCATTGTTCACTTGTGTGGAACACGGGCTATGTGGGCAACCTCCGGTTTTTGGAGTCTGTCCAGCATAGGTGGACAAGGCATGTTGCAGGACTGGAGTATGGTGAAAGGTTGAGGCGACTCAACCTGTTCTCAGTTAGGGGAAGGTTGGTGCGGGCTGATTTGATTGAATGCTGGAAGGTGCTTGTGGGGCAGGTAGGTTGCGCTGAGATGCATAGTTTGTTTTCTCTGGCTAACCTTGGTGGAGCTCGGGGCCATCCTTTGAAGTTGATTCGCCCATACTTTGGTACTGAGGCAGGTGGGAGGGCATTTCCATCCAGGTGTGTTAGGCTCTGGAACTCTTTACCAGAGGAGATTGTGTTGTCCCAGTCCTTAGATGTTTTCAAGGGGCGTCTTGCTTGTCACTTGGGGGTGGTGTTGTTTGATTATGTGTGATGTCTGTGTGTGTTGGCTTCATGTTGATCTGCTGCATATATTTTCCAACTCGTTGGCCATACTATCTTGGGAGTTGGTTGCTTTGCAGAATTGTGGTGCGGTGAAGGTGGGGACTCCAGCTGTTGTTCAGTGAGTGGCTGGCTGTATGAGTGTTGCGCCACCTTTGGTGTTGGTTGTTGTTGATACTTGTGTTTACCCATTCAGGAGTTACCTAACTTACTTTGGCTCCACTGTAGTGATGCTTACCTGGCACCACATGTTGCATGAGTGTGGGGGCTTGCTCTTTGTGGTGGGGTTTTTGAGGGTTCTGTGGTGTTGGAATGCCCCTGTGTTTAAGAGTTACTACGTATTGGTGCTCCATCTATGTGGGTACCTGCCTATATATTGTTTGTTGGTGGCTTCCCGGTGGCCAACTGCACACCTCTCCGGCTTGCTGATGGTGTGTGTGTGCGCGCGTTCTCTTGCTGGTGCTGGCGTGCAGGGCCGTGCTTGCCTCCCTAGTCTGTCACGCTCTGGGCGAGCCTTGGCTTTGGGGGCTGCAGAGGTGAGTTACAGAGAGGTGAGGATGTAGCCATAGCAAATACAGGTACTGTGCTAACTGCTTATTCATAACTCCTCCAGCTCAAAAACATTCTTCTACAATAGGAAGTTGATATGAAGTGACTAAAATTGTTGATGATTAGCTAGCTAGGCCTACATGTGTCTACACAGCAGACAACCCTTTAAATGTTGGATAAACTTCCTAAAACATTGAAAAATATATAAAAAAAATAAATGAAACAAAAAAAACATTTTTTTTTGTTTTAAGCAAAAAAAAAAAAAAAACATGGCTTTTGGTTAAGAAAAAAAAATGGTTTTTGCCAACCCTGCTCTGTACTTTTCATTATAAGCAGTATACTGTTTGTCTTCTTTTAAGATTTGAGAAAAGCATTTGATTGTGTTGACCATTTCATTTAAGTAAATAATCTTGTATGGTATGGAATCAGAGGGCCATTTTCATCTCTATTAAAGTCATAGCTACTTAGCTAATAGGAAACAGTACCGTAAAATTGGGTGACTTCGGACGGGGGGTGACTTCGGACAGTTGAAGAAAAAGAT
>LQNS02000226.1:9363004-9392674 GCA_001587735.2 Parhyale hawaiensis
GGATCTTATCTAATCCAGCTGCCTTACCATCTTTCAATTTCCTTACAACTTTCCTAACTTCCTCCACAGTTGGGGGGGAATCCATGCATCCCAACTGCTTGCCCTCCATCTGGAGTACAACCAACGAGTTCAAGTTGTGTACTAGAACATTAATCGATCAAAGTACAAGCGCACCACAGGGAACAATGGTGCGTAGAAACAAAGGTGGAAAATGTTACTTACAGTACACCAGGAAGCAAAGAGTGTAGCTCTTTGCTTTCTGCAGNACCAACGAGTTCAAGTTGTGTACTAGAACATTAATCGATCAAAGTACAAGCGCACCACAGGGAACAATGGTGCGTAGAAACAAAGGTGGAAAATGTTACTTACAGTACACCAGGAAGCAAAGAGTGTAGCTCTTTGCTTTCTGCAGTACACTAATGGAAAAATAATAAATCAGATAGAAAGGGAAGCAACGAATGGTGAAAACTAAGACGGATGTGGTGTGGAGACAAACATAACTGAAATAAATATTGCGTACAAAGCAAATGTAGATGTAACCATTGCCGTTTGCAAAATATCACGCAAAAAGAGAAGTAGCCTATGTGGTTAAACCAATACTAAATAACAATAAGAAGAGCAGCAAAGTAAGAGTAGAAATTAGAACGATCGCTCTATATTTAAGTAGTTTGAGAGCAAGCCTTCATTTAAAAACATGTTCGGTTAAATATAATGCAATAGCGATGATTTACAATATCTTTGTTGAATTCTCCCTACTTTCGTGGCTTCAAAACTACAGCTTAGTGCAAGTGGAGAACTAAGTTGGTAAGTACAGTAACTTAATAAATCTCACGTAAAGCATCTAAGTTACTCTGTAACAATTACTGCACCACGATACATACACTTCGCTGCCATTTTCATGCAAACTAGGGCCTAGCACATTTTAAGGTTTGTTCCAACTCTGCTGGCATTACTAAGCTTCCCAACAAAAAAATTATAGGCATCTATCGGATGCTCTTCACTATTTGCTCATAGAAAGCCGATAGATGCCTAAAAATTTCCGATTGGGTTGGCAAAAACTCCGTTTACGGAATCTTTTTGAGGGGAGAAAGCATTTCATTACCTGTCATGGCGGGTTGATAAGGCAACTTCAAGGCTGCTCTTCACGGTATCTCGGGAGACTTGCTTCATCAGTTAAAAATAGTATCTCCCGCAGTCTGAATGGGAGACACTTTGATACAGGGCCGCATTTATGCCAAGGAAGCCCGAAATACATATTAGGCTTGAGAGGCAGCTCTTCACAACCAGTGGCGTAGCTAGGGGGGGGGGGGAGAGACAAGTGCCCCTCCCCCGTGGACATCCTTGCCCCTTATGCAGCTTAATCTGTCGTTGATTTGAAAGCAAGAAACAGTGAATCAGAAGTTTTTTTTTTTTTCAGGAGAGAAAAAGTACAAATTTTGAGAATTCACGCTTTAGCCTTTAGTATTATCAGATATCACTGAGTGATTTGTGTGTTGTTAATAGATAGTGTATTCAATATCTAGCCAAATAATTATAGGAAAACAAGGATGATGTTTAAGAGTTTCCCAGCTAACAACTTCACGCTGATTCTTCGTAGAAATCAAGTCGTGAATCCACAGACTGACGTGCTATGCACGTCGATCGGTGGAGTTCAGATAACGTTGTTAACACGCTGTGACCACGTGCTAACGTTATGAGAACGTCCATAGCTACCTGATATTGTCAATTCAGCTCCAAATAACGTTGTTAAAACGCCGTAGCTTATCACAACATGCTGTAGTAGTAGTAGTAGTAGTAGTAGTAGTAGAAATTTTACTAGCGCCTATAACGCGCCGAACTATTCCTGTGTTTAACCACAGGCTCATGGGCCGCTAGGGCGCGGAATTTGTCTCATTTGGTACTATAAAATAGTTGTAAGGAGAACTTTATTATCAATAATTTTACATATAGTATATGTTATTCACAAAGAGAAGGGTAGAGCCGTAGTTGACGATAGCACTTATCGTAATGGATTCATCACTGTTTGTGATAGAGGTCACATCTGATAAGAAAATTTTTTTCAGGGCATTCCTATTATCACAACGTGCTGGGCACATCATAAGCACGTCGAATCATAGAGTGCTAGGGATGTATCCAGTACGTTGTTTCACAACGTGTCAAGGGACCGCCCAGCCCAAGGTGCTGAGGACGTGCTCAGCACATTGTGATCCGACGTGCTTACAACGTTATCTGGAGTCCGCAGATCAACGTACATAGCACGTTGAGCCACAGCTCATAACGCCGATTCCACTTCGTGTGTTAGCGGGTGGTTACACTGGTTACGAACGTGAGTTATGTCATCTATGTAGAATATGCGCTCTGAAAGAAAATTAGGTTTTCTCGTTGAGGGAAAATCTCTCTAAAATGCTCAAACTAATAAGCTTTGGGCCCTCATGGGTATATTCTGGTGGGTCCTTTCTCTTACCAGCATAGATACGAGCATGACGTACCTAAGAAACGTCTTGAATACTTTGTCCGTAGGAGATTAACAGCTTGCCGCAGTTCCTGCAAACGATGTTAGTTTATTAGGTTCGATAGGCTATTCATTCTTCCCATTCTGTCTCGTGGGATGGCCCGCCGATGTGGTGGTACGCGACCCATCACACGGGACTCCTATCTGCTGCCTTGTGGAAGCCACAGAATGGGCCCTCGGCACGATTGTTTCTTCCTTCTGTCTTCTTATCGTTTCGGTCCTGTACCGCATGACAGGAGTGGAACACCTGTCCGAAATCTTGTAACCAATAGAACTCATCTGAGTTCACTTTAAACTTGTGACATCCCGGCAGTAAAGCAAAGACAAAAACCAACGAGACTTAGGCGCGATGCGACTAGTATTGCGGCACTAGTAAGCCTTCTGCTACTACTAAGTATGAGCTCATGTTTTTTGGCTGCTAGGGTCCTAAGCGGATCCAGACCCTCTGCTCCAAACGAGTTGGCCCTTTGGGTGGGCCACCGCATTTTCACGTTTCACCTTTAGAAGCCCTTGTCTCCAGACTGCCCCCTCCCCCCCTGGACATTCCTTGGCTGCGCCACTGTTCACAACCAAGTACAGCAAAATCTATGACCATACATTGAAATATGAACAGACATTTTAATGTACCTATTACAGTACGTTACCTTTGATTATGCAAATACATTTATTTGCTTATTTTTCAAGATAAGGGTCAATCATTTAAAATGTTAATAGTAAGTGAGTGTACAGGTATGTTGTAACAATAAAAACAATTGTAGAAAAATAAAAAGGAACCATTTCCCACGTTTGGCAACATTTGCGTATCGCACGGGGTTCTGCTGTTACGCCTGATTATGCAACATCACTCTCTTGTCAACATGGGCAAAAGCGGTCTAAAAAGTGAAGAAAAAATCAAAGTGACCTTGTTATTGGCTTCTGGTAAAACAACACTCGAAGTTTTCAAGGAATTACAACGTGATCACCGAACAATTAAGGCCTATGCAATTGCAGGTAAGGTCAGTCGGAAGACTCCGGATAGAGCCTCTACGAGGAAATTGACTGCTCGGGATATGCGACATTTGAAGGTTTCTATGGCTAGAAAACAACTTTCTACAAGTAAGGCGATATTTGAAGACGCTGGAGCCCCAATACTAAGCAGAAAGACAAGATGTGAAGCTCTGCAGAAGCTAGGGAAAGTGAAAAAGGCAATTAAACGACCACTTCTAACGAAAACTCACAAAGAAAATAGGGTCAAATGGGCTGAAGAGAACATGAAAACTTATTTCTCCAACGTCATACTGTCGAATGCAAAGCCACTCTTGATGGTCCAGATGGATGGGCGTCTGGATGGGTCCTCCATGACCGACCTCAACAGACACGACTTAAGCGTCAACAAGGTGTTGGAGGTATAATGCTTTGGGCCGGGATAGTAGGTGACACCCTTATTGGTGCACTTGAAGTGGCAGAAGGATTTAAGCTGAAATGCAGAAAGGTACTGCCAGTTTCTTGAAGCCACATTCATTCCATGGCTTGATGAGCAGACTATCGCACGCAGATCCAAATTAGTATATCAGCACGATAATGCTCCCTTATACCGAGCACGGTACACTGCTAACTGGCTTGAGGGTAGAAGATTTGAATCAAAAAGGATTATGACCTGGCCAGCGAATAGCCCCGATTTAAATCCCATTGAGAACCTCTGGGCAATGATCAAAAGGAAGGTCTATGAGTGTGGTCGGCAGTTTTCGAGCAAAGTAAACACGTGGAATGCAATGAAAACAGCAGCAGATTCTATTCCACCATTTGAAACATCAAACCTGACAAAGTCTGTTGATAATCGCCTTATGAAAATCGTGAAGAATGGAGGTTGCCATGTTCAAAATTAGCTCGTTTTGTTTACCACTACAGAAAACTTATTTCAGTGTTTACTGAATTCTCGTTATCGAAATTTTTTGTTATAATTTCTTGATTTTTGACGTTTAATAAAAATATTCCTGTTCACTTGTATTTATTTCCTCTCTATGACATTTTTAATAACTTGTTGCAAAATCTGAGGTAACAGTAAAAAAAAAAATCGTAAACAAGCAAATTGTGTGATAAACTTAGGAAATGGCTAAATATTTATTTTACAAGTGCTGTTTATATTTGCAACATAGCCATACATTTAGTTAATCTTGATATTTCAAATTAGACACTTATCTTGAAAAGTAAAGTAAAAAAAAAATTGTATTTGCCTAATCAAATGTAACACACTATATAAAGACGACCTAGAAACCCGTTTAAAACATTTTCTCTAACTTCTACAATAGAAATGTACTTTCTTGGCATAATAGTATTGATGGGCACGTCACTGTAATTATTTTATCGCAGAAATTGAGCCTCCGTTTCCACAACAATGGTCACCAAACAGGGAGGAGCAAGGGACATATAGTTCGACGGTAGAAATAGGGAACCCACGCACAAAGGTGTTCCCACACAGGATCAACGCGCATGGGAACAGAAAGTCGGCAAAGAGGAAGATAAGAATAAAGTATGTGCAAGTAGGAATATGAAAATGGAAGGAAGCAAAGTGGGCACGAAAACGTCCCCGTAAGGTGTTCGCATTTTCGCAAGATAAACTTCCCGTTTATTTTCCTTTTGTTATTCTTGACTTTCATTTCTTTCCCGAGAGGGGCCCCCTGGCAGTGAGCGAGAGCACCTGTCCCCTTATAAAGTTGTAAGTATGGCCCTGTGTGGCTCTTCTCGAACAATTTCATTTATTTCCACGTAATTACAAATTGAAATGTATATGGCTAATGTACTGAAGTATGTTTGTTGGCAACATTCCCCGGTCAGCGACTTCGGGAGCATGAATGCCATTTCGCTTGATCCTACCGTCCTGCGGTGAGTTGTGAAAGTGGAAAGATTAGTGTCGACTAAAGCCATTTTTTTTTCGAATTTCTTTCAAAAATAGTCAAAAGAAGAAATCTTCTCTGCTGCGTCAGTCAGTGCGTGCCAACCTAATTGTTTAAATATTTTTTTCTTTTTTTTTGCCACACCTGCTTCGATACGTAGCAAAGAATGTAACGTTACGCTCTTTGCTTCATGGGACGCAAAGTGGAGACTAAGAAAGACGCCCAGACGGGCTAGCTAAAGGGGCTGAAGTTAACTTACAAGGTCCCCCTGGGGTCGCTGCTCCCAGAACATATTAGTTAGTAGTATAAACTTTACTAGCGCATCAGGGATACACTGTCAGTATCGCACCGGACTATTCCTGTGGTTTAACACAGGCTCGTGCACCACTAGGACGCGAAGTATGCCTAGTTTCAAATTATCGATTTCTGTCTCGGGCTTTTCTGCCGGAAGGTTGCGGATTATAAGCGAATTCGGATGAGTTCTAAGTGGTCAGTGCGCTACTGACAGGAAAAAGACGCAAATTATGCATCTCCAGCCCCGGGCTGAACGCTTTCGCTCAGACTGTGGCACAGGGATAGAAATGAAGAGAAGACGGAAGAAAGAAACGCACATGCAGACGGTCCCATCTGTGGCCCTCCGCACGGGAGAAGGCGGAAGCCCAACGGAATAGGTCGGCCGCCAACCTCATCCAACAGAAGGGGAAGTATTGAGAGCGTACCTAACGTAACAAAAAACTTTCTCAGCAGGAACTGCGGCCAGTTGCAACACCCCCTGCGGAGAAAACTGTCGGGACAACCCTCATGGTCCTGAGGCACACATATATTGACAGGGGGAGAGCCCGCCAGAATGCATATGCGCTAAACTCTCCTTGCGCTATGTACTTTTGTGTACGAGCATCAGCGTACGTGCGGGCGGCGTTCAAATTCGTGAGCTGTGCCTGCTCGCTGTATCGCAATTAGGTTAGGTAAGTTTAGGTAAGGTAGTGCTTATTCTAGTGCTTCTGGTGGCTGTTGCGAGGCAAGAAAGCTAACTTGAACGTAAGCGCACACAGAATGGCGAGTTTGACGCCAGTGCCGCCAGAATACCCCTGAGAGTGCAACATATTATGGNGCTGTATCGCAATTAGGTTAGGTAAGGTAGTGCTTATTCTAGTGCTTCTGGTGGCTGTTGCGAGGCAAGAAAGCTAACTTGAACGTAAGCGCACACAGAATGGCGAGTTTGACGCCAGTGCCGCCAGAATACCCCTGAGAGCGCAACATATTATGGGCGAACCTACCTACTCTATGGGCCATCCTATGTTTCTTGAGAGTTCACGATCTGGTCCAAGATGTACGGTAACTCTTTCAATATAAACGCGAAAAGTAAACTGGCACCTATTATTTAAATCAACTAGTGGACCCGTGCGTGAAAAAATGTACGATTAAAATAGGCCGTTGCAGAATCTTCTCTGAATTGCTTCATTTTCTTAATTGATCCATAGTCGTGCTGTCAACCTTAGGTCCTCTTTTCTCTGACTTGCCATTTGTATATTTTCCAGCTCATGCTTACCCGCAGCTTTCAATCACTTCTGTGGGTATTGTTTGAAAACGGGCCAGCACTCTTGTTTGAAAACTGGCCAGCACTCTATTTTTGTATTTGGTGCCGTATCAAGATACTGTTTAAATAGGTTATGTATATAAGGTTAGGTTAGGTTAGGGTTATGTATATAACCTAACCTAACCGTATCTTTGATACGGCACCAAATACAAAAATAGAGTGCTGGCCAGTTTTCAAACAAGAGTGCTGGCCCGTTTTCAAACAAGAGTGCTGGCCCGTTTTCAAACAAGACCCACTTCTGTAACCTTTCTGCTCCAAGTCTTTCTTAACTGTATCCCATAGATATTCCATTCGTAGCACGTCTTCGCTCTTGAGACTGTAGTAGTCTCGAACTTCTTATACGTCCCTTATCTTCCTTCTTAATTAGACGTGCGTCTTCAATATAGTGAGAGGCAGAAGTAAATCTTGAGTAAAACACTGCAATAAACTGGAATGTAACTCCAGCCAGCTTGTATACATGTAACCGCTCCGTAGCCAAGATACCGTCTTATGAACTTAAATATCTGCTTCACTGAAGTGCTGAAATTTTTGGGCTATGAAAATTCGCACCGTCAGAGAACGACAGTGTGAGGGATGATATGCGTGATATGGAGCTGGAGGAACACATGATAATGGACAGAAATACATGGAATAGCAAGATTTGCCTGAGCGACCCCCTTTGAGCAGGAATAATATTGCTGTAGAAGAAGAGAAAGGCAGTAAGATAGATTAAATAGTTGTCTACTACCCGTGAAGAATCATCATCTCGTGAGTGCTCCGTAGGTCATCTGCCGAATATACGCGTCGAGACCAGAGAGAAAAAAAAGTTATAAAATCGGACTCAAGGTGCTGCATATATATTGTTCCAATTTCAAGAAGTGTTTCAAGCTAAACGTGTCTTCAGATTAAGGGATAGGGATCAGCCTTCGCCATCTTCTGCAACTTGGTCATCGATTTACAAAATCTGCAGCCTGACCCATTTTTCGCCTATTTCATTCAGAGCGTGACACAAATGATACCTGCGTATAAATATATAATCAAATGAACACACGACGGTGTTCATTACACCTATTGTGTTGATTATTCGTATTAATCCTAGAAAACAGAGAGGGCCTGCGAGGCCTAGTCTGATGTTTAGCTTCATTGACTAACGTCAAGAACATTATTATCATTCCCAAATGAAACGCCATGACGTTAGTAACAGGAATCATTCATCGAAAAACTGGTAACTGAATAGATAAATACCACGTTTTGAAGGCCTAGCTCGGAGATATTTGTAGAGCTAAATTTTCTGGTCACGGAAGGTGTAAGGCAGCCGAGGAAATAAAACGCTAGATCTGCTCAGGTAATTATTTAAATACGCATAAGCGTACAGCTCAACGTATCTAAAGATCACTAAATTGAGTAACGATTGTTTCCATAAACACACTAGTGATGCTCGACACGTCACTGGAGTCATCAGTAGTAGAGCTAATCTATCAACAACAGCCCAATGAAGAGTCAAGAATAAGTTGACTTTTTCAGAGCCTTAAAAGATTTTTTTACTATGAAATTTCATCGCACACTCAGGCAAAGTAAAGTTTGACAACACACTCACACTCAGAGTTTCAATGATAATAAAATTATGCTAAGGACATCTAAGACCTGTGGAATGTTCTTGGCTGCAGCAAAGCACTTTCGCTCCTACACACTCAGTAACCAGTTGTTGCAACCCCAAGAGTTCACAACAATAATAGCAGTAACAGTAGTAATATTCTCAAGGTGCCGTGGTTACTTACGTCACAGAACAACATTGTAGTTGATACTAAAGTAAACAGACTAGTAGGTAACAACGTGTGCGTCCGTTGGATCAGTGTTGTCACGAGTGACACGATTCGTACGCCTTGCTGCAAGTTGAGTTTCCGAAACAAGATGCCAACATCGCTGTGGTGTCAGTTGGACACCATGACCAAGTCGTAGAGTATTGATGGCCAGCTCCTCGGGTACAACTCGAGCAATGGGACCACACACACACACACTCAGGGACTAGGCGTCACTGAACCACCGAAATCGCAAGTTGTGACCTGCTGGTTTCAGTTTACGGAGGTTGAAACCATCGGCGCTACCATCTGTGCCAGCCTAGAGCTAAGCACCGCACTGCATCTAATATTCTAGAGAACTATGGCACACCAAAAATATACAGCATCTATATATTAATGTCATCCTGCAGTTGTATCGAAAGTTATCGCACGCGCACCAGAATAACTGCCACAGGTTTGGAATTTGTAAAGGCATACGGATAGACAGATCGGCTTTGTCCTCCTGGGTCAGGACATGTGGGATGCGAAATGGAAGATGAAATAGAACTACGACGGAAGCTACAATGGCCCAGTCCAACAGGACGGGCCGCTAAAAGTAGCAGAGGATGCATTTATCTGCAGGATATCTTGCACACCTCCGCATATTAGGACACGGGGGTACAAACTGTGCACCGACGGGTGCGGCTTCTGGCTGCAGAATACGGCTAGTACGGCTGCAGATTTGGTCGAGATGTTGGCCGCACTCTACACCTCCAACATTGCAACCTAGACGCCGAGTGCACCAGATCGTGTTAACCCTTTCTCTCGTGAATTAATCTGTGTTTCTCGTAGGAAGAGCACACAAACCACGCCATAAGAGATAAGGTTCAGACGTCGATAACACTCGGCAACTTCGGTGCTGTTCCCGCAGTGGAGACGCAAAGAGGCGGAATGAATCACAACACTAAGGCTGCTAACAGAGACGCAAGAAATAGATCAGTATGGAGCTACCAACTCTATAATACAAAGAAGTTTAATGGTGCCTAGGAAATTCACGTGCCCATAAATTTAGAACATTAAGTAATGCCTACTACGTATACTGTATACTAACCAATGCGAGATACTTGCCGTTTAGAATTAAGAATACCATTTATATCGAGAGGACAATACAATGCGCCAGGAGTGACAGCATAGCTAAAAGGTATATCTTTATCTCATATCCAGAGCACTGCACTCAAACGTAAGGGGCACGGCAGTGCACGTAACATCGCATGCATCAATCCGACAGTCAACAGCACCGTTGAGACCTTTTTTGCGTTTTACTCGGGGTCAGTTTTATCACTATTTTAAACTAATTATATCGCTTAACTGACACACTTGAATTCTTTTTTTCCGCAACACTAAGGATTTCGATGAACCTCAAGCAAAATTTTGAATCGATAGCATGCAATCAATAATAAATTGCACTACTTCGAATATGATACAAATCTTATTTCTTTTTTCACTCTAAATCGAAAAACGTTAACTCTTCAGCCAGAATTGCGAAAGAATTAAACTGTCGTTTATTCTACTCGTCATAGATGTACATGGCTGGCGAATATCATTCCACAGCCATATCAAAATATAGGCTTCAACGGTGACACAGACTGTGATATAACTACAAGTAAATTGGAGTACAGCCAATTGAAGAAACAGCAGTGCTGCTTAAGCTTACGGAGGGACAGAGTAACCATTTTCATTTTAAATGACACAGCACAGTGAAGGTAGATCATCACGCTGGAAATGTCAGGATAGAAGGCTAGCTACGCACCTAAATATTGTCTGGAATTATGTTCACAAATAAGGAAAGCAATCTGGGTGTGTACAATTGATAAGTTGTTTCGTATATAGCCATATTGAAATATACATCTTTTCCATAACGAAGCTATGAGCAGATCTACAAGCAACGGACACACACACAAGGAAATGCTATTGCCTCAACATACCAAGAATTTCAAGTCATATTGTTATAATTATTTTGTAAAATTCAAGCCCTGCCTTTCTCACAGTACTAGCATTCAAGGAGAGAAAAAAAAGTGGACATATAGTACTGTATGTCACTAGTTTTCAAAGATAATTTCACCAATATGGTAATGGTAAAGTCAACTTGACCACACGACCTACTGGGAAACCCACACGCACTGGTTCGTGCTGAGGATATAGACCAAGTTGGCCCAGAGTGTACGGTTGCAGTCGAGCACGGATCGTCATGAATTATGGCGCCAACGACCCATGCCTTCTACCCTCCCCCATTTCTAGGAAAGGTAAGCGCCCCCACGGCAGCTGCGCATACATATCAACTGATGACGCCACAAATCTCGCTGATCTGGCTTGGCAATCGAACCCGCAACGTCCAGTGTCATGCGTTCGACAAGCTAGGCTGCTACTGCTACAGTGGATATCATTATGGACGTGAGCTCTCGTCTTCAAAACCAAAGCAACTGCACCTCAAAGGAGGAAAAAGAAGTGCTACGTAGCATGTGGATTCAACACAACATAGCTTGAAACTAGCACATCGGGCCAGCAGAGAAAGAATAACAGTATAATGTTTGTCGCCGAGAGCACACACACACAAAAAAATAGACGATGAAAGCAACTGGGAGTACCAACAATTGTCCCTTACCCCTACCACAATCCGACATCTCCCCACACCAAAACGTGTGAGGTACGCCATAACATATAAGAATTAAATACAAAGGATCTCTCATTGAACAAGTCCGGCGCAGAAGTACGTAGCTAGCAGCAGAATAGGTACGCCAACTATCACTGGGACCGAACGTGTCCATAAGAGCATAATAATGGTGCAAAACTGAATAAATAGAAAAATACGGTACCAAGTTAAAATAAAACGAGATATACGCGGCATATGAACAGGTTCATTAATCTAGATTTACCGTTAATATAAAGTCACGGAAAACTAGCACATCACACAAATGACGAGAAAAGTCCAGTAAAAATATCAAAACTTTCAAAACTAGCAAAGACTGACCAGTTGCTACTGCAATAAAGAATAATTTCAGTGAATATTAAAATAATATAAATTAGAGATAACCTTTAATTTTAACACTGAAAAGTCCCGTACGTCTAAGCGATGACGCCTGAACGATGCTTTGGCCACCCTGACTTTAGTAAAACACAAAATGAAAGTTCCTGTATTAGTCTTGGGTATAATGTACTTATAAGTATATAAATGTCAACCAATTCAAACTATAGGAGGGTGTGAATAGATTGTCGTTCGAGCATGCAAATAAAAGATTGTCTATCATAACCTAACGCTAAAACACCAACTTCATGTCGAGCAATTCAGAGCACCCTCTATTTCCAATTCTGTAGCTGTCATGTGAAGAAACAAGTTCAACGGGGCTGGAATACAAAAATGAATGAAGAGCTTCATAAAAAAACGGGAAATATTACCATGTTAAATTATTGCACCAGCACGTAGTGATCGGCATACTTTGACGATCTGACACGAGGGCATGAAAAAGTAAAAAAAAAATGCACTAGCCTGGCAACTGTTGCGGCTGTGGGCCAATTGCAACACAGAATGTATTTCGTATGATATGCATACAGTAGGTATATCTTAGCCCTCAGCAACATTCATGGAGGGTAAATCAGTCCTGGCCCAGCCCTCCCTCTCAGAGAACGCAATTCACTTTCGTCACAGAGAGACAAACGCAAAAGAGCGAACTATAAACAAAAACAGCCGACATAGAAATTGTGAGTGCACGCAAGAGTAAAAAAAACTCCGCTGGAAGGAAGCCACACCAATTTTCTGTTGAGCTCCTGCATTGCCAGAACAGTTATAACAACACAAGCCATGACAGCTAAATAAGATAGTCCCATTTTTAAGGAAAAAGTTACCCGCTAAGCCAACCAATAGGAGAGCTTCACTCCACTATGTTCACGAGGTCACTTGGATTCATGACCGATGGCGGTCCAGAATGAACAAATACTCTGTGCACTGTTTACAACCAAGCAACTTCTAGTCGCAAGATGGTTGTACTTTATGGATTTTCTCCAAAGTTTTGGAGATTTCAGTGAGTAGTTTTGGAACTAATGTAGTAGTCCTGTTTTCTTTTCAATTTTGGGGTGCATGCATTAGCTACTGAAATTCAACCTCCTTTTTTTTAAATGTTCTAAGGCTACATACAGAGTCGGACATACTTTTTGAATGGATAGGTTTCCCTCAGTTTGGCTTCCCCAATGGCACAAGTGGGAGATCACACACGGTATATTTTCACCCACAGGTGTGGAGGAAAAATGCGAGTTGCGTAACCATAAGTGGCTGAACTTGGCCGTAATCGCCAAGTATTGGAGCCAGAAGTCTAAGTCGGTGAAAATGGCCTGGTTTGTTAAGAAAACGAGTCACAGTCGGTTGGAATTGGGCACTTTTGAGGTCTAAAAGGCGGAGTCGATAACCAGCAGGGCCCAGGAGTCGGACTTTGTGCACACCCTGGTACGTGGCTTAAATGACCACGAGGGAAACACTGGCGATGCGATTGGGTTATGATGCCGTAATGACTCGTGACGTTATATTGGTGGTACCGAATTAAACTCTGCTCAAACAGAAATTTAGTTCTAGGGCGATACACACCAAACTATCCAACTAACGAGCTACGGATAAAGTACGCGGCCTCGCAGCAAAAAAAAAAATCAGTGTGGCCTCAACTTCGGGTAAATATAGTACAAGTCTACACAAAAAACTACACCTGCGTGGACATCCGCGGAGGGGAACAATCATTAAATAAAAAAAAATCCTTGGAATGAACTTCAAAGAAGCACAACCTTACTGTATGCACAACTGTTGCTCGAACTCAACCAGCGTTGCTCACATGCACCTAAGCATCTATTGCTACCTACATAACGCAAGCGACCCATTGATGTACCACAGAAATTGCGCTTAATTGAGCCATCAACTGAAGCGCCGCTCTGACGATAGACACAAGCTACAGATCACTCAACTATCACAACTCGTGCAAAGTACTGAGGACACACAAACTGCCCTGCATTGGGCTAGTTATGAAGAAATATAACGTATACGATACGCCAAACGACCGTGTCTAGGTGGAGACTAACATGGAGGTAAAAGACGTCATGTATTGACATTACGTATATTACTAAGGAGCTACATTGCTATGAGCCTCCCTACCCACAGCTAGAGGGTTCAGAGTGACGGAGAGGAGGAGACACACAGTAGGCCGATAGAAACTTGGAACCCATGCACGAGGGTGTTCCGTCCCACATAGGATTATCGTACATGGATGGGAACAATACGCCGAGAAAAAAAAGAGAACAAAGCATCATCAGTAGGAGAAAGAAAATGGGAGGAAGCAAAGTGGGCAGGAAATACAGAAGTTTCTATGGCCAAAACACGTTGCATGCGCATGCCACCTTAACCAAGCAATGTACATAAGACAAATCCTTTTGCTAAAAGAAAAGGAATCTTCTATAATTCAAGCCTTACACCATCCCACCTATTGTTGTCGCTTCGCCGTAACTATGACATTGTGAGCAATCGGCCGGTGCGACACGTGGCAGGTATAGTATCTATTTGTAAATCATGTATACCGTGCAAGCGACCATGTATGGTGAGGTTCTTTCATAACGCCAAACGGGAGCGTTGTTTTTATTACTATATTTTCTGTTTAACCATCGTAGTTGAAACTCTCATCACTTAACAGTGAATTCCATTTTTTATGACACTGTTCACGATGAACGTTCAAAGTCCAGAAACTGAACCATTAGGAAAATGCCGGGATAGACTCACTTTCTCTCTCTCAAAAAAAAAAAAAACATCCACGAGTATATATTGAATAGAGAGGGGGAAAATGCAATCGTCACAAAAAAGTTGGAGCAATCCACCCTTTGTCTCGAACAGGAGCGTTGTTTTTAAACAGCTCCGTTAAAACAATTCTCCCGCGATAGGAAGAAAAATAGAAGATACACGCGAAGCAAAGTAGCTACCAGTTGGTTTGCTACTGCGGCAGTAGCTATGCCTGCATATCTCTTTCCCTAAAATTTAACCCCTTGCCCTCCACAACAAACCTCAACCTTGGCAGGAAAAGAACTATAGAGAACACGGCCAACGGTACCAGTGGGTGGTCAAAGCTCAACTCAACACAAGGAACCCATTGCTACACAACTGCGTTAACAAGCAACGCCAAACAGAAGCACAGCGAGTACACGGCGAGCGGAGATGTTGACCTTCAAATGAAATAATCTGCATAGCTCGCAGGACTAGCGCTATTTGACGTTATATGTGCCGGTACATAGGCCTACTGCCCTGTGAAAGAAAGGGTTACGTCAGACACATGAATGCACAGTCAAAAGTTGTACGGAGTCGGGTCTGAACCTCGAAATTTCCCAATTTTGTTAGGAAAAAGCGTCGGAAATAATTATTATTATTATTATATTGAGTAGTTCAAGTCTCCGTCTCCACAGCAAAGGCGATCTAACAGAGGAAGAAGCAAGGGACACGTAGTGTGACTATAGATAAGTGGAACCCATGCACGAGGGTGTTCCCACACAGGATCAACGCACATGGGAACAGCAAGCCGGGAAAGAAGAGTAATAACAGATTGAAGAAAGATCAGTAGGAGTAAAAGATGGGAAGGAAGCAAAGTGGGCACGAAAGACAGACGTCCCGAAGGCCTAACTAATGGCTAAGGTAACCTGCACAAACCCCCAGGAGGCGCTACTCCCCATAACATAGGATGAGCGAACTTAACTAACCGCGTCGGAAATAAACCATATTTCGAGTTCAAGGAGCCGAACTTCCCTCATCCAATTCTGGTTATGTTGGGGCCCCGAGACGGAGGGAATACCAAAGCGAAATGCTGGTCTGACCTTTCCTATCGGCAACAGCAACCACAGCGGGTCAAATAAGTATTCGTAACGCTCTAGAAAATGTGTATTATAAGAAATGTACTACATATAAGAATATTAGACTGCAACAAAACGCTGAAGATGTAGATGTGTAACTGTTAATAAAAAAACTTAATTCTACAGAGTTCAGTGCGAAATATACATGAGGTCGCAAATAATGTTTCTTAGAATAAAATTTTCCAGAGCGTTGTACGTACACTTGGTCGGCCACACTGTCTATCCAACAACCCTTATGCTAAAAGGCTTCAGTAGTAATCTATGTATATAGTTTCTGATACAAAATCCATAAATACAATAAATAAATAAACCGTGGCACTCCTACAAGGAGAAAATTCACAAAACAGTAAATTAAGTAACATGGAAATAATGTACCTTAAACAAAAACGTTAACACGTGCGTGCAGGGTTGCGGAGTCGGCGTCGGACAGCAGATACTCTCAGGAGTCGGAACTGCAGTCGTAAAGCTGCCGGCCCCGCAGCCCTACGTGTGTGCGCAGCCCCCATACACTAAACCATCAACCAGACACACGCAGTGGAACGTTGCTTACCGAGCAAAATTCGTCCCCTAAATCTTACTTGTAACGCAAAACAACTGAAGGGTGGAAGCTTCTGAGGGTTTAATTACTACTCGTTATAATATGAACAACTTAAGTACTGCATCCGCGGTACAGGTGAAGCCAACCATACCGCACCCCGGCTGGGGAACCCCCATGTGCCGGCTTGTGCTGCAGATAGTGGTCAACTAGCCCTAGAGGACTGTACGGCTGTAGTCGATCATATATGTAATGAGCTGTAGCGCCAGCACTGGGCGACTCTTATGCAACAACTTGTGACGATAAGCCCATCACCAAATTTTGGTTAGGGTCAGCATCGCCGCAAAGACATTCGGACACCGAATGCTGACTCAGCAAACCAAGAGCAACAACACGCCTACTGGCACCGGTTGCGAACCTACACATGACGCGTCTGACAGAAACACTCAAGCAGCCCTCTACTGCAGGTACCTATATGAAATGAGAAAGAAATTATTATTATATTGATATTGTCCCGCTATTTCTGAAACTTAAGACAATCAATAGCGATCTGAGAAAGAAGTGATGCACAGTAGTCAGGATATGAGAGAGCACAGAAGTTGGTCAGGATTAGTTTAGGATCACGTCGCACTTTTCACTATAATGACAAGAAGATTGAAAGGGATATGCAATGTCAAGCGAAACGGAGATTCTATGAACAGGACACCACCACTCGTGTAAACAGTAAGAGGAATTATACTCCTAGTTTAAACCTTTTTATTTAGAGTAGCTATACTGTACAGTGATCCAAAGAGATGAAGAGAGACGGGCAGTGTATCGTGTCGACAGAAAGGTGGAATTCACCCAAGCACGAGATGTTCCCAGACAGAATCTACGCGCCGGGGAACAGCAAGACGGGAGGGAAGAGAGAAAACCGACCAAAACATCATTAGCAGGAGTACAAAAATCGAATTAACCAACGCGGGCATGGGAGAAAGATATCCCTGCCGAAGGCCCTATAAGACTAAGGTACGTAACATAAGGGAACAGAGCAACTGGCCAGGTCATGTCTCGTAAGAAGCGCACAGGTCAATGTGGACAGACTGCGGTATAACTATAAACGCAAACCGTAATCAATTACAGTAGTAAGCTAGAAGCTCCGGGTGATAAGTGAAGCTGAGGAAAAGAATCGCGGTACACAGTTTAGCAACCTCTTATGACCGATTCCTTGCAGTGTTCACCATTCAAGTATTTAGCAAACAGAGCATCACAGGCTTCTTGTTTTACCACTTGTTGAAATTCGACGCAATAGCTACATCAGGACCCTAGTGCTTAACGTTAGCTCCGTTAGAAAGGTTTGCCGTGTACGAACATTAATTACTATTTGTAAAAACGGTAATCCCATGGAGGAAGTGTTAAGGAGCATACAGAACAATTTTAAGACGGTATTCCCATTAACGATAAATATACACGGGATTGGTAATCTATTTCCCCACTAACGACTTAATAAACATTTCAATCAATGGTAGAACTAGGAGAAACAGATGTTTTATTTGGGCCTCAAGTTTTTCTTTCAGGATTGCTGTCCTTCAACTGTTCCGGTTATGGGTAGGATGCACGGATTCCCAATGTTGTGTCCTCGTAACTCGTTAGGCGAGACATCGCTCGTTAAACGAGTCAACGAATGTGCTTATTTTGCTCGGCTCCACCGCGATAGAAAATTATAACTACTCAAAAACTATGAAGCAGCATGAACCTCACACACCTACTCTCACCTTGCATAACAACCACAGCAGAACAACGGCACAACAAGCATGAAATCGAGTATGTGGCGTCCACACAATGGAAACGCCGCGCTTCTACCAACCCTGCATATCGGTACTACGCAGAGCGTCGAGCAGGTCCTCCTAAATGAGGATTAATCCTTGACACAATAATACGCCGAAGTAAAGTACACGTCTACTATATTTGGATAACCTAGGCAAAAATTAAAGAGCCCATGCCATTATAATAGTAAGTTTGTATTTGCAAATAATCTACGACGATACGGTCAGTCAACAGAGTTGCAGGTACGAGATAAGAAGCGCAGGGTCACGCAACTGTACCTGTAACATGGCAATTCTAAACTATATTTCCAGTTTCGTGCAGCCTAGACACTAAAGCAACATGTCATGTCATATTTTTAATCTACTTCTCTTTACATATATAATCTTCTAACACAGTAGTGCTCTACCTATTTATGCCGAGCAATGGTCTCATGACAAGACATTGTTTTTAAAATGGTATTATTGACTGTCAAACTGCGTGAATTGAGAAGGAAGCGGATACATGTAATGTAAGTGTGAAATATTGATATTCATAATATTCGTATCATTTCCAGTAGCTAACTATTGAAGACTTCAAATAGACATACGAATCGTGTAAGCTCATGTGAACTGGTAAGCGGCAGGAGGGGGAAGTAACCTAGGACGTAGCAAACAAAATTAACTTGTAGAACCTCAGGGTGATAAATAATGTGCAATAAGGCTACGCACTTCAATAACTATGTCTATATCTTTCCCAGAGTCAAATTACAGATTTGACCTTAGGAACCGACACAGCAGGCTACTGAATATCACGCACCTGCGCAAAATGAACTCCGACTTAAGGTACTATCACGACCTTTTCCGCCTGAAATTCTCTGCGAAGCGATACTTAGGTAGACTTGTTACAGCAGGTAGCTACCTATTGGAACGTACTTAACCCCGGCAATTGACCCAAGTAGATAAGGGTGAATTCGAAGGAATTCGTTGGCGTCCGCTAGAGGAGCATATTCCGTAATTTCTAGCAAAAATAACTGATACTACCACGAATTTTGGAAAGTTTACCTCGAATTCTGTAAATCACTCAACTTGAAAAGCAATTGACAAAGGTTCTAGCGGCTTCAACACATTACCCTGGTAAAGTGGAACTTATCATCGAGCAGCTCAAGTGCAATGTGCGGGCAGAAGCGGTATTGTGTGAGCAAGCAAAAGTATTTAGGTTTCGAAACGATTATCAAGAATTGCGTTAATAAATGGTTTTCTGGACGTCGCTATATACCTTTGAACAATTTACTCTTGGCGACTTATTGCCAGCTGATCATGAAGCTATCACAAGAATATGCACAAAACATCAGCGCTATGTTTCTTCCTATGCATACTTTGCACAGTACCTTTGTGGAACGTTACATACCCTGCACATACAAGGTAAATTCTTCTTTATAGAAAAGCTTTCTTTACGTTCGTATTTTTCATTAAAACCACACAAATATTAGCCTCAATACGTTCCTGTGTCAACAAAGGTGAAAACAACATCGACTGGTCAACAAGGCTAGCACAAATAAAATTGCCACTCCAAGTGTCCAGCAGAAACTTTTTCGTTAGGACAGAACACGACACCAAAATACTGCGAAATGCTACAAACTTACAGGATTCCTCAACACACAAAAGACTTTTCTCCAAGACGAGGGAAAAAACAAAAATCCAGCTAAATTTTTTCAAGCTCCAGGAAATATCACACGAGAATCGACACGAAGGTGTCCCGCAACTGTGGACATTTAGAAGCTGCAGAGACGCGTCTGAAGTAATAAACGGAGCCGGGGTCTTACATTATCGTGCACTAGAAGGAACCAGGGTACAAAACTGTGACCACGTTTTTGGAGAAAACGAATGTATCACGAAGAGCGTTACAGCAGCGTGCTCCGATAACAACCAGGGTATTTGTAAGCACACCACTCACAGGAAAAATGCATGGAAGTTGGTAGCTGCGGTGCTTAAGACCAGAGCTCCCTAACTACAATCCGTAGAAGAGAGTAACGGCGCCATATGCACCATGGCGATCCAATAAATGAAGTTCAACACAAAATGCAGTATCAGAGGAACGTAAGGAGACTATCAGAAATAGTGTAGTACTTGGCTGAGGTCAGTGGCGGCGAAGTAGCAGCAGTTGTAGTACCTACTATAAATCGTCAGCACAGCAATACACGGTGGCATGGCGCTGCGTGACTTGTATATCAATTGTCCGGATAGCGGCTGGTGCAGAGAGTTGACGGGGCAAGTATAGGAGTCCACTGGCAGGTCTGCCCAACAGCGCATGTCTTACCAGTAGTAACTCACGTAGCACAGAAGTAATACGAATGGTTCAGCTGCAAGGATTGTATCGTAACGGTGGAGGTCGGAAGTGTGCTGGAGAGGACGCAGGTGCAGGCTACATACAATACCGGACTGAAGCGCTTCACTCACATTTCATACCACGTACTTGACCTTCGCCTATTTGCTGTAAATCAAACGTAAACATTAACACCCACGGAAAAAATAAACAAAAATGGAAGCACACGAAATTTTTCCCTGATGAAAATTATCAATAATATGTTAGCCAAATGTTAGCAACCTCCCACAGGAAATGGTAGAAGATTAACAAAGCAAACAACTAGCTGCACAGAGAACAGTGATGCCTCACACCGAACACGCTTACTCATACAGTGTAGGAAAAACCTGCCACGGCGTCCCGTGCTGGTGCAGCTCGATAGCTGCATTTCTCGTGCAGTGCTGCACGAGCACGCCACGACAGGAGTTTCCCGTAGGTGCAGGCAACACGCGACGGGTGCTGGGAAAACTTTTCATCAGTGTACAGCGAGAGGAAAGCTCAGCTTTTGGAAACGTGCTCTAGCTGACCACCACTAGCAGCCGTGCTGCATGAGCACGCCAGTCCATTCAATACTGCTGGTGTTCNGACAGGAGTTTCCCGTCGGTGCAGGCAACACGCGACGGGTGCTGGGAAAACTTTTCATCAGTGTACAGCGAGAGGAAAGCTCAGCTTTTGGAAACGTGCTCTAGCTGACCACCACTAGCAGCCGTGCTGCATGAGCACGTCAGTCCATTCAATACTGCTGGTGTTCATAGTAAAGCGTGCTGGTTTGGGGGGGTAGCAGTATACCGTTCTTTTCTCACTGTTATTTTCCACAAATATGCAGCACTGGCTACACAGAGCGCAGCTGGGACATGGGGGTAGAGAACCTCTATAAAATAGGTATTATAAGAAGATTTAAGCCTCCCTAAATAAGTACTAAGCTCTTCTAAGAAAGAGAGGAAAAGGAAAGGACATATAGTATGTCAATAGAAAAATGGGGAACCCATGCACGAAGTTGTTCCCACACAGGATCAACGCCCATGGAAACAGCAAGTCGAGAAAGAAGAGGAACAACAGACAACAGTAAAATTAGGAGTATGAAAGTGGAAGGAAGCAAAGTGGGCACGAAAGACAGACGTCCCGAAGGCTTACTAATGGCTAAGGTAACCTACACAAACCCCCTGGGGCACTACTCCCCATAACCTAGGATGGGCGAACCTGTATAAAAATAGCTCCAGGCAACGTGTGCGGTATTAAACATTTGCAAGTAGTAATTTATTATCATTGTTATATAACTAGGCCAGTTTAAGCCTCCCTTGCCAGCACAAATGCGCTGTTTCAAGATAGGAAAAGGAAGAGACGTAAAGTATGCCAAGAAAAATGTGGAACCCATCCATGCGAGCTTTCCTACACAGAATCAACGCGCACTGGAACAGCACGTCAGGAAAGAAGAGAACATATCCTCAGTTCAAGTATGAAAGTGGAAGAAAGTAAATGGGGCCTAGCTGAGGCTAAGGTAACCTATAACTTCCCCCAGGGGGGAGGGGCTGCTCCTCGCAACACAGGATGGGCGAACTTGGCCATCCAAACCCGACGGCTCCTCATACACAGTCAGACTATTATTATTATGGTCATAGTATTACCACCGTATCCACTCAATGAGTGATCCGTACGGTGCCGAGTCGGTCTTTCTACATAGCTCACTCTCGGCATTCCTACCGGAATATCTCGATTGGCCCAGTGCGCTACTACTGGTGGGAAAAAGGCGCAAAGA
This sequence comes from Parhyale hawaiensis, assembly GCA_001587735.2. Classification (NCBI taxonomy): domain Eukaryota; kingdom Metazoa; phylum Arthropoda; class Malacostraca; order Amphipoda; family Hyalidae; genus Parhyale; species Parhyale hawaiensis. Next base: position 9,385,102 of record LQNS02000226.1, read on the forward strand.
ATAGAGAAAGACACTCGGGTGGACGGCCCCATTCGAGGCCTTCCACACAAAAGAGTGGAGAAGTCCCACGAACTAGGTCGGCTATCTCGATCGACAGCCCACCTCAAGGGACAGAAAGTGGAAAGTAGAGAACCTACCTATCTTTACAAAGCTAACCTCGTCAGCAGGAACTGTGGCAAGCTGCAACATCTCCTGCGGAAAAGGCACTCGAGACCCTTGGGCAAGCGATGCCCACACACAGCCAGAAGGGCCCAGCAGTAACTGTACAGCAGAAGTTTCCTTTGCTAAAATAACACAATAGCTCCCTCAGAAAAAAGTGCCCATCATTAATTTACAGTAATAAGTCGAAAGGAAAAAGTTTCGCACATTTAAATTGTAACAGGTGGTAATATCCGGCTATTTCCATAAAGCTCTTCCTACGGGAGCGTTTTCAGCCACGTGGTAAACGATTGCTTTGCTACCAGAAAATTACCACACAAAGAAACATAGAACTCAAGTTCTTACCTCATTAAGTTCCTCTTTGGTTTTGTCTTCCAGTCGCCTAATATCCTCCATCGTTAGTCCGTACCATTGGTCCATCCAACAAAACACTTGCCTGTCATACAAACGATAACATTTGTAAGCCGGGCTGTGAACGCCAGCAAAAAGGGGACACATGAAAGAGAGGCGAAGTGTAGCAAGTGAATAATTATTATTATTATTATTCTATTGAGGGATTTTCCGTCGTAGTTAGTTATAGTTAGGAAGTTTAAGCCTCCGTTTCCGAGCAGAACGATATCACAGAGGAAAGAGCAAGGGACATATAGTATGCCAAGAGAAACGGGGAACCCAGGCACGAAGGTGTTCCCACCACACAGAATCAACGCGCATGGGAACCTCAAGTCGGGGAAGAAGAGGAAGAACAGAATAAAGAATGGGCAAGTAAGCGTATGAAATCGGGAAGGAAGCAAAGTGGGCACGAAAGAGAGACATCCCGAAGGCCTAGCTAATGGCTGAGCTAACCTACACGGTCCCCTGGGGTTGCCTCGCCCCATAGCATAGGATAGACGAACCTAAACTAACCTAACCCTGTGGCCCATCCTACGCCCTCACTTACTACCATTCGACAGCCCACCGCGCGGAACAGAAACAAAAAGATAGAGAATGTAACTTTATAAAATTAACAACAACAGGAACTGCGGCCAGCTGCACAAGCTCCTGCGGAAAAGGCACCTACTGGTACTCATGTTTGTCCATTTCCCTGACAGGGGAAGGGCTCGCCAGAATATACCCGTGAGGGCTGTAGCAACTGAAGATGGCGACCGTGTGGGTATGGTGGCGTCATAGGGTGAGATAGTCGAAGATTAATAACTATTGGAATACTCTTAGTTGCAGCTATACAGCTATTCAATGCTCTGTTGTGCTCGGATCATAACCGTTTCTAAATAAATTGTATATGAAATTAATTCAGTCGATGTGAATAGAAATCAGTGTATTAGAATATCTCTGTTTAAAGAGTAATAAATCATCTCATTTAAAACGACAGACTTTTTACAAAATTTGTCCCGGCAATATAAGTAAAGTAGACTGAAAAGCATGCATTGCTCTTATTAGCACCGCTTTATTGACCACATAGTGTAGAATAGTTCTATGTTCATCACGAATAGCTAATATTCAACTGAGCACATAAGACAAGCACATAGTGTAACAGCGCTCAAGGAGCAGCTCAAACAATTAAAAAACGAGTAAAACATCGTACAAAAATTGGTGTGGACAATGACGGCCGCCTCCGCAGCTATGGCTTGGACCAACAAGAAGACCCACCTGCAGCATAGCACTTCCACTAGATGAGGCAGAGGAGCACTGAGCCCAGAATAGAGATTGGTCTTGGATACCTACCACGGCAGCGACCCACGCTTTGCGCCACATAACAAGCCTTTGTTACGCTACAGGCGTTGTAAAATCGTCGACGTCTAAAACACCGAGTCAAAGTGAGTCTCCTTCTACCCATGAAGGGAGCAACAGTTTCGCTCAAAAAGAGTTTCCCGTTACGAATCAGATTGGGAATAATTATAATTAAACAAGTTTCAATGGCATTTGGGTGTCGAAACAAAGTAATAGCGAGGTTACCTGTGGAAGTTAGTGAATAGCCGCCGTTCAGCATCTTGAATGACTTTCTCAACGCGCGTCTGTAGACCGAACCACTTGAACTCGCACGTCACCAGCTTGTAACAAGTCATTACAGGGTCAACCTGTGGTGCAAAAGTCAAAATGAAGCATGGAGGCAGGTAATCAAATTTGCTCGCAAACTATTACCCTAACAACTGGTACTGAGCTCAAGGTGTTGGAAACGGGTATAGGAAAAAAGCCCCCGCCTATCTCCTAATGTGCATTTATTGCCCATACTTAGTTATTTTAATGCAAATTATATTAAAATAATCTAAATTATACTGTACTGCATTTACCTACCCTAACCAACGAAACCAATCCCTAACCTAGTCTAGCTGATTATAATTGAACGCAGCCTAATCTAACCACATCTAACTACACCCAACCTACTCCGACATACATTACCTAGCTTCTTCTAACCTAACTTACGAGTTTGTGACTTTTTTCACATAACCCGACCTAACCTTACTTAACCTCAGCTAACTAGATTTGAACTTTTTTTTATGATAGCGATTAAGTAAGAGAAAAGCAGGCCTCGCCCACCTAATATTTCCCAATGGTTTGAATCCTAGTGTAATTACCTAACTCTTCGTACATCAGCAATTTTTACCTGATAGGCCCAGCAAGCAGAGAGTGAAACGGGAGGACTTAAAGGAACTCAAATAAAATTTCACCGTGACCGCACTGCATGTAGCCAAATAACGTCTCACCGAAGAGTCGAAGTACATATTTGAGCTTCGAGCCTTCATAGGCTAGGTTCGTAAAACTAACAAAAAATGTATCCAGTTTCATATTTTTGATGCGAGAGAAACTATATGAATATTTATTGCTTGAACTTTGCGCACTTGCCGATAAACATCTCACTGTATTTTGTACAACTCAAGTAGCTGGCCGGTCAGGAGCGGGAGATTGAATGAATTAAGTTCAACAAATACGGCGATATGTTTAAATATGTTTTGTGAAGAGCCCTGTAGCTAAGTACGAAGTGCAAATGACGCTTCATTTGAAAGAAGATGAATTAGGGGGCCATACCGGACTAGATTTTGCCTCTAGTGCTGTGAAAGTTTCCACCAGCCTTCACTGCATGTTGTATTGATAACACTGGTCAAAAAACAATATGCTACTGGAATTCTTCCAGCTGTCTTTTAGTCAGTTCCACTTCGTTATTCATCTGCCCATCATGTCCCATTTGCCAGTAATGACTCGCTGTTGCCTATACTTCATCAACGCTATTCCTGCAGAATGCCCCCTGGCAACATTTCCAGACGTATCGTATTATGTTATTCCTACGAGAAGGTTAAGTACAAATATCGCCGTGCTACGACAAATCTAAGCACAGATTTGGATTCAGCGCACCTAAATTAATGAGATACACCAACATTTCCTCAAGTAGCATAGACGACGTTAAAATTTGTCCGCTAATGTAATTGTTTCTTGTTCAATTAGTATATATTCTCTCCCGTGATTTATTTGCTGAAGGGATGAAATTCATACTTGGTGACTATTTTTCACGCAAACTTGATTATAATACTCACAAGCTGCTCAGCTGGCGTGTTCTTCGCTGTTGATGTAAGTAATGACTTCACTTTTTGATGCTAGTTTCCCGTGAGTTCTCCCGTTACGCTAAAGCTTCTTGGATATCCTGAGATATCCGATTTTTGGATTTAGAAAAAGTTCAAATGTAAAAATTGGGCTCTTAGACATAGGTATAGCCTAACCCAACCTAACCTCACCTAACCTAAGCTGATCTCACCTAACCTATACTCCCCTAACTTAGCCCAACTTCACCTTACCTAAGGACACTTTGCTAAATCTAACTCAACCTCACATTACCTGTTTCAGGAGTTCTAGCAACCCACGTTCGTACATACAAATATTGGGTCAAATTTAGCTTAGCACAACATATTTTAGTTAACTTATTTATATATGCTGTATTCAAGTAAATGAATAGAGCTCTCAAACATAGCTTCAAGAGAAAGCAGAGCATTTTCCCTACTGGGACTTTCTTCCTGGTAGCTTTTTTCTGGTTACCGTTGGAAACAAATACTAAAAATACCTTATTTCAAATTGAAGGAGTATATTAGGAAAGAGGACGCGGGAGTCGAAGAGCTGGGAGCCAAGAGATCAACGAGGAAGAGTTTGGATATTAACGTCCCTAATCTTAACGCATACAGTAACGTTTTAGGACTAGGGTAGCAAAGTTGGGTAGAAAAGGTGTACCGAACTCGGTTGCACAGGGCACCAAAATCTCAGATTTTTATGGATCTCAACTCGTTTTCCCAACAAATCAGACGAATTTTCACCGAGTTTGACCCTAGGAGAGGACAAAATTGTTTCCGACTCATGGTGCCCAAAAAATGTCCGACTCCTACTGTGCAGCCCTCTTCAACACTCCTTACTTAGGAAAATGAGCCTAAATAGTAATATAATAGCCTACTTGGTTGGCGCATCTTGCTGCTCTGCATGCCTGTTATGTCCTTCAAGTGAAGTAAACAAGAGCAGTAAGGAGAATAAAAAATTAGAAAAATCACGTGTGAACTAAACATAAACTACAAAAATTATAATAATCATCCAATAATAAGTATAAGCTATAGCTATTACAATTATTGGTATGATCGCTAGTACCAACATTAACGCCGTATTACCTGTTACAATTGTTTTCTATACTAGGTACCTTTATGAATATCATGGTCACTTCACTACCTACTATTAGAGAAGTCGGCAAAAAAGAAGGTCCGACACTAACTCCTAAGCACGTAAACTACTTAGCAACTACAACTCAGCTATCAACTGTATAAGAACACTAAAATTTACTCCGTACCTTATGTTGCCAGTCCTTGCCCACGAGCGGCCCCCGTCCCGTCTTCTGGCTCTTGAACTTGGCAGGATCCTCGTGTGGCTTGTAGTCGTTGGACTTGACTGGGTCGTTGGCTATGTCAATGAGGACAACATCGCGCAGCTTTAACCGCTCGCCTGTGAGTTCGTGTGCCTGTCCAGAATACATCGGTGAGTTGTAGGCAACTATTCGTGAGTCTGTGGTAAGGATTAATGAAAAGTAAACAGGGAAGCATGAGGTAAGGATTCGTCAGTCCTGGATGATGATGGCTGAATCCTACAATTGAAATGATTTGAAAGACCCAGCTAATGGAAAATTGGCAAGTCTGGAATCTTCTGTTAAGTTTAGTGAGCCATACGACTCGCAAGATTCGTGACATGAAAGTAGTGAAACAGTTTTCCAGTGCCAGGCAACAGTATGCGAGGTAAGAGCTCAATAGATTTGGTAGCACATTGGCAACATCTGAAATTAAATAGTACCCAGCTTGCTTTTCACGTACAGGTATAAAAAAGGCAATATTATAATGAGGGTTTTCCCGCCGTATCAGAAACGAAGACTATATAGCAGCGATCCAATTTTATATAATATAGTTTAGAAGTTGAGTCGAACTCAGATGAACTCTTTTAGTACAATCTCGGCCAGGTGCACCATGTCTGGCAGGAAATAGGGTGCGAGCATTTCTAACCCTACACCGCTCGGCCGAACGTAATCGCTCAGCCATGTGGCGCAGGGAAAGAGACGAAAAACGAAAAGAGAAGGAGACAGAAGAAAGCGAACACTCGAGCGGGAGTCCCTTCAGCGGCCCCCACACGGGAGCAGATAGGAGTCCCATGTGATGGGTCGCTTACCACCGTTTTGCGGCCCACCTCGCGGAACAGAAGGGGAAACATAGAGGACCTACCTAACTCTACTAAACTAACCTTCTCAGCAGGAACTGCGGCCAGATACTACATCCCCTGCGGAGAAGGCACTCGGGACCCTTGGGTGCGTGATGCCCCAAAAAAGGCAATATACGAACATGAAGGGAAGAGATTGTGGAAGCTCCAAAGACGAGAAGCAAGGGACGCGAGACTGTGCCGAGAGATACGTCAAACCAATGGACGAGGGCGTTCGCACACTTGTTCACTAGTCACGGGAACAGCAAGTCATCAAGTATGAGGAAGAACAGAAAACATTAATGGCAGAATGGACAGAAGCTAAGTGGGCACGATAGAAAGACGTTCCGAAGGCGTAGCTATGGATAAAGCTAGCAATGGGTTACTCTAGGGTGTTACTTTCCAAAACGTAGAATGGACGAACTTAACTAAGCCAATCCAATGGTCCTGAGGAGAGCTGGTAGTAAAGACAAATGATAGGTACTGAATCTATTACGTTGCATGGAAATTACTAAGCACTAGTAGCTACCTATGATTAATACCAGTATGGCAACTCACCGTTGAATTAAATAAATTTTGGTGCAGATCGGTTTGTTCGTTTGACTCTGTCTATCATAGCGTATGTTAGCAGTATAACTCAAAAAGTTATCAACGGATCTTCAAGAAAATTGCACAAGCTGATATTAATATAAAAAAGCACAAATGATTAGATTTTGGAGTTTATGCAAAGAAAATTATGGTTTCAGAGCCAATTTGAATTTTTGCTACCGTTGGCTCACTTGGCGGAGGTATGCGCTCTCAGAGTGCTCTAGCTGCTTATATTTTCTCCACTGAGATCTGCAGCTGTTTTAGCAAGTAAATAAACAACTACGTTGATTTAGCCTCCACGGAGACGAGCAACAGTGCATCAAGACAGAAAAAAATAGCCACAGCTCTATGTTGGACGAAAGGTTGCGCCGTTGCAGACACTTTCCCAACTGCGACCCTCAGGTTCTGATAGGGTCCAACGCTGGAAGCCTTGAGGCTTAAAAATGACTGAACAAGACTCCACAACTAGGTACCTACTACGTCGATTGAAATGTAGAACCCATGCACGAGGGCATTTCCACAAGATTAACGGGCATGGGAATAGCAAGTCGGTAAGAACAGAATATGCCTAACCGAAAGTAGGGAAAGAACAGAATAAGCCTAACAGTAAGTCGGGAAAAAAACAAAAACAAAAGCACAATAGCAGGTGTATGAAAATAAGAGAAAGCAATGTAACACGAAAGACATAGGTACATCCCAATAGTCTGGCTAAGACTTAGGTGGCCAATGTGGTCTTCGGTGACTCTACTCCACGTAACATATATATATATCGGCAAACCTATTGCAAATTGAATAAACTATGACGAGAAATGCAACTTTTTTCCCCGAAATCTAAACCTTTCACGAGAGGATTTTGATGCCCATACATTTTCTTGTGCCTATTTTACAACAATTCCTACTATCACTTCTAATTAGGGAAGATGTGCAGCGAGGGCGCATTAGTTAGATACCGGTAGGGCTGGTTCTCAGAAGGTTTTATATTGGTTTCCTTTAATAACATAACAAGGTAGAAGTCCTGCATGTATTAGCGGTAATATATCTCTAGCTTGAATTTTCACAACATGAAGCGCATAATCCAAGGGCGTGCAAGTCAAATTTTGCCCAGGCTTGTAGGTAGGCCTACTAC
>LQNS02000226.1:9393156-9407340 GCA_001587735.2 Parhyale hawaiensis
AGTCCTGCATGTATTAGCGGTAATATATCTCTAGCTTGAATTTTCACAACATGAAGCGCATAATCCAAGGGCGTGCAAGTCAAATTTTGCCCAGGCTTGTAGGTAGGCCTACTACTCACGTTTTCTTTAGTGAGGCGGCCGGGTGCATGCAGGGTCTCGACGACGATAGAAAACTTCTCTTTCATGTACCCAGGATTCTGAGACCAACATGCAATGACCACGTGCAAAAATTAAGTCAGGGCAGCAAAAAGCATGCGTTGTATACATAGCAAAGTCGGGTAGTACAAGATGCATGTACAAGCAAGCTTGAGGTTAAACAAAATACTTACAATTACATAAAAGCATATTACTTACAATAACTAGTGGGAAAAAGAACTAAGGGTTAGTGTACATAAGAGTTGAGTGCAAAATAATACAACCAGGAATGTTCTGTAAAAAAATAAAATAAACCGGTGAGCATCGGAGCAGGGAAGGGATAGTTTGCATTTGCCGCAACAAGCAGTGCGTTACGCACAGAACAACCACAGTCACTGATGAAAGTACAGCAGGATATATGCCGGTAAGTGAACATACAGTGCGTACAAGATATCACTGCTTGCCTACACTGAAAAAATGCATGCATACGTGAAATGAGGGCATGCACACACGCTGAACTGTGTGCACGTGTGAAACCACAGCACTCAATGATAAAACTGCAAGCATGCATCAAGCTGCAACCATACATTCCGTAACTGCAAGCATACGTGAAACATACTTACATGAAATGCGTGAAACATACATAAATGAAATACGTGAAACATACATACATGAAACATACATACATGAAATACGTGAAACATACATACCTGAAATACGTGAAACATACATACATAAAACAACTCACATATCTGCACAACTATACAGGATTAATTACAAAACAGGTGTGCAAGAAAAACAACAGATGACCAGCACCAAGGAAACACTGCAAAACCCCTGGACTCTCCAAATAACAGCAGGATTCAATACACTACCTACACAATTAACCAGAGGAAATATTTTCAACATGCCGCAAGTTCTCAGAGCTGACTAATCTAACTGAACTAGCAGGCATATAATGATTGTAGACATATTATACAGGCCGGAAGTTTATAATAGTACAGGTGGTTGGGCAATTAGTAGTGTTCTGACTTCCGAGTTAGAGAATCGATGATGAGAATTAAGTTAAGAACACGTAATTATTACTATACTGGGAGCTTCACAACTGCATTAACAATGGAATAATAGGTTCTGGAATAAACTGGTGATTAGCGATTGTTTTTGACTTCGATACCCTCAGAACGGTGAAGGGAAGAACGAAAATCGGAATGCAGTGCAACAATTTACAATAGTTTTCACTGGCCGTGTTACACTGTTTTTCGCTAATAATTCTCAAATGAATTTTTTTGTCGGATCACTATGGTACATCAACACCAAGTCTTTTACACCCCTTCCTTAGCTATGCCCCCTGAAAGGGAAAGATTTTTCAACAAATAAAAACCGAACAGGGAAAGTGAACGCAATTCAATAAGTAAAGAAGGCAAGCTACTATGTACAGCAGTACAAATATTTACGTTAAACTAAGCACATAAATAAAGCAATACACAACAATGAGGTCTGTCCAACAACCAGGCAGGAAAATTGTACATTGCATCATGCGTACTGGTGGCAAACATGCCGCTAACTGTAGAAAAAAGGTAGGCTTGCTAACAATCATGCAAGCGGTCTGTAGTAGCACGATGCTTACTGGTAGCAACATGCCGATGTATTTACAAATGCAAAAGTACATATTAGTACAAGAGAACAGGTTTAAAAAAAGCAACATTCCCAAGCCAGCAGCACATTACGGTGTGGGCACAATGTGCACGGAGCTCCGACTCACATTAGTTAACTCGCCTTTACCAGGCGCGTGAAGCGTCTCGATGGTGATATGAAAACTCTCCTTCATGTACCCTGGGTTCTGGGGAGAATTGCAGCGATGGGTTAGTTGTATATGGTCGACAGAAAATGGGATAAGCACATTGGACAGCGTTGTATGTACCCTGCGTTATGAGGAGAATTAGAGCACTGGATTCATGAAGTATACATTCTCGACTGAAGCAGAGGCATACCGTACCGTAGCACAACTACACAGTGTATCATGTAGCTATGCCGGGTTCTGTAGGGGAGAAGAACAATGGGTTAGTTACATATTCTCGACTGCAGAAAGGGCTAAGTGCAGCTGAACTGTGCTGCATGTACCCTGAGTTCTGCGGAGGATTAGAGCACTGAATTCATTAAATATTGTTGTCTGAAAGCACACAGCACAGCTGAACAGGGTTGCATACGCCACAGGTTCTGGGAGAAATTTCATGTTATTTCTATCGCCTCGGTGGAAGAATTTATAGAATGTTGTCGTCAGGGTTGGCTAGTTTAAACCAAAAACATGGTTTAAACCAACCAACAACCAAAAAATTATGGTTTTATAGGTCTTTATTTAACTTTCTTTGTTTTCATTCATAAACATTGCAAAATAAACTGTTTAACTTCTAGAAACTATCAAATTTTAGTCAAACAACTGAAGGGATGAGTTACTGTGTTTCTTCTTAAGAATCCGTTTGACTGTTAGGGTCAACTATTGTTAATGTTTAATAAAAACCTTTAACTCAATTGAATTTTGTGTTATATAATTCAGAGATGCATGTTTAATTATATTCCGGTGAGCTAGAAGCTACTGAAAATTAGAAGTGGTAGTTATATAGTTGCTATCAGATAGCTAGTAAGCTCATGAGAAGGATGCAGGCATCTTGCTACGTATTTCACTTTCTTCAGTTCATTAATCTGCTCTTAATTAGCTAGTAGCTAGCTATTTCTATCAAAATGTCTTTGTATTTTGGAGTGTTTCTAAGTTTTTCAAAGGATTTTATGGCCATTTCACTTTCTTTAGTTCAGTACTCTTATCAAGTAGCTAGCAGTTTGCCATTTCTGTCAAGTTGTATTTGTAATTTGAAGAGTTTTCAAATTTCAAGTTTTCAAAGGATTGTATATTCCAATTTTAACTCATAGCATCTCTTTCATTTCTTCAGTTTGTATAATAAATGTAGCCATACAAAATACAGGTACTCTGCTATTTTTTCGTAACCCCTTTATCTTAAAATCATTCTTCTACAATAGGAAGTTGAAATGAATTGACAAAGATTTTAAATGATTAGCTAGCTACATGTGTCTACACAGCAGAAAACCCTTCAAATATTGGATAAAATTCCTAGAACTTGGGGAAAAACAACAAAATATTAAAAAACATGGTTATTGTCAACCCTGGTTGTCGTGGGCAGAATATTGACTCACCCGCTATACTGTAATGGTGAATTAATATAGGACACATTGGTACAATTGATGTTATTTTTTTCATACAATTTGAGTACTGGGGAGAAATGAATATGCAGGTTAGTAAGGTTTCCTTGATGAAATAAGTATAGTGAACAATTCAACTGTTTTTCATATATACTGTAATTTGCTACATAAACACAGAGTTCTGAAAATGGTAGCAGCACACCAGTCATATTTCACAAGTAGATATAGGCCACAATTAGTCTCCTTTGTATGCCGTACATCGCTCATGGTGTCTAGCGACCAGTACTTTTAAAATTCCCTCAGTTTGCTTAAATCTCCGAATGTCAGAATGTCCATTTTCCTCTCAAATAACATGATTACCAATGGGTTATGGGCTGAATGGGACTGAAACCTTTACAAATCACACTCACAATATTGGGATTTGCTGCAAAATAGTGTAGACAGTCGTCCACCTTTCTCCGGTACAACAAATAATCCTCATATGGCTCCGGCTCAGGGGGAAAGATAACCCTGCAAAATAAACACTATCCATCGCCCTGCAGAAATTCCCTGAGCATTTTGATTTCAGGTACTTTACTTTGAGCGATTTTATCCCTATTTTCCAGACTGCTAGACACCCTGATAGCTGTTGATCAACTATAGCGCCACGTGCAGATAATGTAGAATCTCCCATAGTGATGCACGAGCATTCTCGATCCTCGATTCAGTTTGAACCAATTCCCAAGCATTATATGACCACCTGGATATGCAGCTCTGGTTGCACGAAGACACGACTGGTTTCAACGTTCCAGCAGAGCTACCAAAGCTGTTGGTTTACTCAGCAACCAGACTTACAGGCACTGCACTAGTTGAGTGAAGAGCAATACACACAAAAAAAGTCATCTGAGCCATTGATGAACACACGGCTTAGCCCCTCGCAAATCACTACAAAATTTTTGCAGAAACAGCAGTACAATAACGGCATAAATGGGCCTTTTTGGGCATTAAAGGATCAATGCACCACACTGTATCCTTCAATTGTAAGGCCATCACCTTTTCTACGTAGCTCACTGTAAATTGGGACTACATCTTCTGATTGGAGACAGTGACTAGCCAGGAACATGGGCTCAAGGCAAAACGAGTGATGCAAAACATCAAAGTGTTAAATGATTGGATTCCTAATGGTCCTATGGAAGAGCATAGGTACGTACATGGGCTATACCAGTAATATATAACTACATACTGTCTAGAACCAGACATCACTGAATAACAACTACCTATTTTTCCCTCTCAACAGGAGCAATGATGGTGTCAATATATTCAGATCAACGAGTTTCACTACAAACCATAACACTTACCGTAATAACAGTTCTACAGTAGGGGTACGCATTCCAAGCCTCTTCATGTACTTCCAAAGAACCTTCAGGTGCCAACATTCGGATGAATGCAGGCACTTTGCTGCAATACAAAATGTAGGTCAATCATAGATAGTCTCGTATATTGATTGCACTCATTAAGATATTTCTATAGTATATAACACAGATGGGGCTTTGCAATACCCATCTACATTGAGCTGAGACAGTAAGATTTCATACAAAGTTTTGCTAAGTTTCAGTGGCTTACTTTGTACCATAAATAAGTACACTGAAGCATAAGCTAGGTCTACATGTCTAGTAAATATTACCAAAAAAAGGTGGAAATAGTGCACCACACATATTACATTACATGACTATCAACATTTTTGTACCTACTGTGCACAGGTGGAAATAGTGCACCACACATATTACATTACATGACTATCAACATTTTTGTACCTACTGTGCACATCTGTGGATATTGCTATGCGATGTTTACTTAGGCTACACACTATCGGGTTTAAAGTCATATTCAAGCAGAAGCTGAAAGATGCCAATTATATAGTGTCGAGCTATGGACTACTCTAGTCTTGAGTGCAGCCACACTCAAAATCACAAGCAAGGCCTACATATTCTAGATAAAACTCTAATAAAAATTTTCTAGTTGAACTAAAGACCTAAACCAAAAAGTAAACAGTTTGTGGTTGTGTAAGAATCGAGTCTATTAGCAAGGAACAACTTCATAGCAAGATTACAAGGGCGGGTGACGATCATTAAACTTTAAGAACAAACATGAACTAAAATTAGTTGTGCACATTACAATTGGCCAGTTCTCATGAACCGAAGGTGTACTTTTTTCTAATAGATGCATTACTTATATCTCCAAGAACAGCATTTTCAGGTCAGTACGCGCATTGAACATTTTTATTGAAGTGTTTTATATGTGGTGTCGACCACACTTGGGTGGAGGGGGCACTATGTATTGTGTGGTCTATGATAAAGCAAATAAGAAATCTCTGAGAGGGAGCAGTGAAGCAATATTAACAGCAACACTAAATAATACAAAAGAAGCAAAGTTGAAAGTGGGCACAAAATAGAAATGTCCCAAAGGACTGGTCTATGGCTTTTAGGATTCCTTTAGACGTAACTCACCATACCAGGGCATATGCTAGACAAATGTTACCAACCCAAACTTCAGGCTCATCCTATGCCCATTCAGGACTAGGCCTACCTCACATAGTCTACAGGTAAACTAAACATGAAGTGATACTTTCTGCATTCAATGTTTGAACTGCCCACTCTGAGTTATTTATTCCTGTACGCTTGTCCATACATCACCAGCAAGCCATCAAAATTTCTGTAGCTACAAAGCAAAAAATAGCCATTATGAAGAAAGAAACCTTACTCATGTAAAAAAAAGATAATGAAGAGGATTTTATGCATTTCAAATGCAGGACAAAAACTTTACAAGTGAAATGTTCATTTTCAAGTGCATAAAAATACTTAGTGTGCTCATGTTTAAAAGTGATAAAAGCCAAAAGCCATAAGCCAAGTCACTTCTATTTAGTGGGAGATTACCACATTAAAATGCATACCTTTTCAAGTGGAAGATCTTATAAGTGTACTGGCCAGAAGTATATTTGCCCCCTAGGAGAGGAAAGTCTGTGTAGGGCTCATTTTTTACAACCTCCACACCTTCACCACCACCAGTCTCACTCTTGCTGGCCTCTGCTACACCGTACAGCTGAGCAACTTGGTACTGTAAATAAAGAAAGTCTTAATAAGGAGCAAGCAGAGCAGTAAGTACCTGTAATCAATAATACACCACAAACATAACTTGCAGATTTGTTCTGGTCGTTGGTTGGCTTATGCAAAATTTACCTTCGAGAAGTGCCAGGTCATACAATACTACTGTCCTCCACCGTCACATAAATTATGCAGCCAACATAGTAATTCATACACTACCAAACATATTACCAACAGTGATACTTACCCCTTTACCAGGTAACTGAAAATTGCGTGCACAGGAATAGCATTAGGGAAACCCTAAATGGTTACAAAAAATAGATTGAATGTTCCAATGAACACTTTTGCAGTGGTGAAGCGTAGCAGAGTACCTCTGTCGGTAGCACTTAGACTCGCATAGCCGAGGCTTCTCCATGACAGGAGGACAGGTCAGAGTCGTCACNATCTGTCTTATATGAGTGTGACGACTCTGACCTGTCCTCCTGTCATGGAGAAGCCTCGGCTATGCGAGTCTAAGTGCTACCGACAGAGGTACTCTGCGGAGCAAGCCACTGCAAATAAAGTTAATAAGTCAAGCATAACTATATAGTATATACAGAGGTGCGCATAGCGCTGCTACAAATTTTGTAGCGGTAGCGCCACTAATTTTTTAAGGTTGTGGCGGTAGCGCCACTGCATACGGTATTTGCTGTAGCGCAGCACTATCGCTAGCATATGTAGCGCCGCTACTTTTAGCACTAACTACTTTACTTTACACAAACAATACTACAAAAATGCTAAAATATCAATTTATGTTGACATATCTTGATCAGGTGAAAATATGGCTAATATTTACCCTTTTTTCCAGTAATGTTAATGCATATGAGGTGCGTCTGTATGGTTTGACGCTTCCTGAATCCAGGAATCGCCTTTCTTTGGGGCGATGCTTACTTTTCCAGATGTTTGACTTTGAAGTTCTATTCTCCCACTATCCAATACTGAAGAAGAGGATACTGTCGAGAATTTTCAACATTTTAGTGCCATATAAGGGAATTAATTGCCGATATAACTATTTCTGAACAAACAACTATTATTTGATCGGATTATTACACAAACCTATCATATAATTCCACATAAACCTATCAAATAATAGCCATTTATTTATAAATAGAGTTAGCTAGTTCAGCAATTAGGTAAATCCCCTATGGGTGGTTTGATACTTTGCTCACAAATGCTTGGTTTTCGAAATGTATGACTGTGAGTAAGGAAGCCTTTTAAATAGGTTTTTAGGTTAACACAGTTTAGGTTATTGCGGAGCTGTCATATATTTTCTCCTATAGGAAAGCAGTGGCAGCTTTGTAGTCAAATACCTCAAAAGCTGAGCGTTTGCGAGCAGAGTGTCATTCCTGTGAAGTGTCTTAAAATGTGTATTATAAGTTGTGTGCCTATGACATCGGGATGTTGAGGATTCTCAACCAAATGTTTTTCTCCAGTACTAGATGAGGCACGATAGCACTCTGAGAGCACATACCTCCTCTAAGAAAGGCAATGGCAACAAAAAATCCAAATTGTCTCTAAAACCCAAAATATAATCATTTGAGACTTTTAATAGTAACTATTAATAGCTTCTGCAATTTTTTTTAAAGATCTGTTCATAACTTTTTAAATTATGCAACCAACAATCATTATGACCAATATACAAACGAACCAACTGATCTGCACCAAAATTTATTCATTTATATTTTTCAACAACTCCTATAAATTTCATCAAGATCCATTCAAAACTTTCAGAGTTATTGCATTAACAAGAATAAAATAAAACAGATCGGCAAACACATGAATGAACAAACAGATCCTCACAAAAATTTGGTCATTTACTCTTCGTGATATACCTACCTAAAAACTCATGAAAATTTCCTGAAAATCCGTCCATAACTTTTTGAGTTATGGCATTGAGAAAAATGAGGCAGACAAACAGATGGGCAGATCTTTATCAAAAGGTAATCTCTGTTCCTCCCAACATACCTAACAATCCCTGTAAATTTCATCAAAATCCGTTGACAACTTTATGAGTTGTCTTGGTGACAGAATAACAGACAGATAAACCCAACAAAAAACACAACCTCTTTGGTGGAGGCAAAAATAGAAATTCAAAGTCAAATATCTTGAAAAGTAAGCATTAACCCAAAAGGGAATTGTGATTTTTGAATTTGAGATGTGTCAATCTGTTGGAAAACGCATTTCATATGCATCAATTTGAGTGGGCAATAAGGTAAACAATGATATATTGTAGCGGCGTGTGAAGTTGCGCACCTACAGAGTGAGGTTGGAGTTGCGTACCGCTCCTATATGGCGCAAATGAAGGAAAATTAAATTTCTGATTATTCCATCATAAAGAGCAACATTTTAATGGTATTTCTAGCAATTTTCAGCCAGATAGACGAAAAACTTAATATTCGTCCAGATCGTCAAAGTTAGCATGGTGTTTTCAGTATCAAAAACAGTTTTTTTGGATTTCTTTAAAGTCCCGCAAACTTCGATGCCACAAACGCAAGACGGGATGAAATTTCATTGGGTTTGTTGCATCCTATTGGAAAAACGTTGTAGTTTTCGATTTTTTCATAAGTTTTGTGATACCTTGACCGCCATATTCATTTTTTTGTAGTGCAAAATGCCGTGCGCGATTTTTTTGTATGGCGGGTGGAGTTGCGCACGGTTTTCAACATGTATATTCCTGTATAAACACTCAAAAACCCCAACCTCTGCAACCATAACCGTTGCAACTACGACAGTTGCAACCGCGACTGCAGCAACCTCTGTAACCGCAACTTGAACCACCGTAACCGCAACTGCAATCACTGTAACCGCAACTGCAACCACACTGTAACCGCAACTGCAACCACACTGTAACCGCAACTGCAACCACACTGTAACCGCAACTGCAACCACTGTTACCGTAACTGCAACCACTGTAACCGCAACTGCAACCACTTTAACCGCAACTGCAACCACTTTAACCGCAACTGCAACCACTTTAACCGCAACTGCAACCACTGTAACCGCAGCTGCAACCACTTTAACCGCAACTGCAACCGCGATAGCTGCAACCCCAATTGGGGCAACCACGACAGCTGCAGCCGCTGTAACCGCAACAGCTGTAAATGCAACTGCAACCGATGTAACCGCGATCATTTTAACCGCTGTAAACGCGACAACCACAACCTCTGCTGCTACCTTTGTTTCCTTGTTTCCTCCCTCTCTCCACAGTATTTTCCTACCATTTTTCGGGTGCGCAACTCCACCCGCCTTTTGCGTAAAATCGACCAGATTTACGACGATGACGGTTGCGCGCACTATTTCATTAATTACTTTTTTCTATAAAAGTTACAAAGTTGAAACTTACGGTGCACTTAGTACACCATCAGGCCTTTATGCATGCAAAAGCAGAGGTTTCTATGTCTATTCGTTTTTGCGCTATATCAAAGTTCGCGGGAAATGCGCAACTCCACCCGCCGCTACGATGGCTACCGATGATGATAAATAATAATGTAATAAAGTAATGCTTTCAGACTTATAAGAGAAATAATAAAACGATAAGACAACACATGACGTTAGGTTATACCAATTCATAAGTCATAAATTTTCAAATAAGGAATGAACGAGTTTGTTATGAGAATGAACGCGTTTGTTGTGAGAATGAATGCGTTTGGGACGAGTATCGTACGTGTTCCGTTTGGTCACCGTGGTGATGCGTTACTGGCTGATCGACTACCGCACAGTACACAGAAAGGAGTGGAGTACCACTCAGTTTCGCTTGCAGAGCCATGTGATGTGGTTGGCGCCATTAGGTAATGTTTCTGCTTGCTTTAAATTGTCATTTACTGCAAAGCAATGGATAAATTTATTAAAAAGAATCCACCAGCAAAGCAACTCTAATAGAAGTTGTAACTGATACAGCTGAAAATACTGAAGCAAAATTTCAACGTGAATCAGGCGCTCAAAGTGTTAAACAGTGCGATCCGTGCCCCTTTATATCCAAGTATTACGAGTTCATGAAGCTCGAAGAAAACAACGTAGTCTTTTGCACTGAAATTTTTTTCCAGAATTCATACTTCTTTCGTTCTACACAAACCAACACAAGATTCTTGTGAATCTGTCTCATATGTTACCTGTGGGGAAAGCACACATACTGATGAAAATAAGGTGACTTTACAAGACAACAAGGTTAATATTGGAATTTTATCTGATATTTAAAAAAGTAGTGCTAGTAGTAGCGCCGCTACATTGTGCAGTAGCGGCAGCGCAGCTACATTTCAAATTTTGTAGTAGTAGTGCTGTTTATTTCTAAGCTTGTTGAGGTAGCGCCTCTACATTTCTATTGTAGCGCCCCCACCTCTGCCTATATATATTGAGAGCCTTCAGTAGAACATGCTGAGTGGCATGCAGAGCAGCAAGTGCTACTGATAAAACAGCAAGTATGGCTTTGCCATATAATTTTTCACCTGCAAGCAGTTCACGCTAATTCAGAACACAATTATCGAATTGGATGGACCAATGTCAGAGACTCCAGGATCCAGTCAATTTCTAACTTGAACTCATGGGACCCCAAAAGTGCCAACTTCATCTTTTCTCAAAAAAGTAAACAACCCATTTTTGCTGACTCCAATAACTATGTCTAGCCAGGGTCAGACTCCAACTCCTGGACACCTAGAATATCTAAATGTCTAACTCCAACTGACTCCAATTCTGAAACCCTACCAAAGAATTATTTGCTTAGGAAACTACCAGCAATTGGGCCATCACTTCACACCATATCATAGATGGAGAGTGGAGACTCAATTTTTCATAGTAAGGCATCTCTGAACTTAATGAAAATATCGTCTTCACATAATCACCTAAAGAAAGGCCTAGACTCAGACAAAGATAATGCAGGGTCTGATAAGATAAGAGTATGACAACAGCAATATTACTGAACAATGTAGCTACACTATAAAGAACTATAGCTAGAGGATTAACCAAAACAATTCAAACATACATCACTTAATGCAGCAGAAAATATAAGCATGAGAGTAGACTTAAAATGATACATTTAAATTGGACACATTGCCTTTCCCACAAAGAACTACAGGATTTGAAACTGTGCACTTAAAAAAAGCAATGATATAAACTGACAGCAACACAGCCAAAGTAAAGGTAGAGGGGAAGTAACAAGTGAAAGAATATAAGGCAGACTAGATAGCTAGGTACCAGTACTAAACAGAACACATGGGTAATTGCTTCAAGAATGGATACCTACTTCAATGTATATACTGCATTACACAAATACTGTATGAGATATCAGCAACAGGTGACAGTTTCCAGTAGATACAGCACAATTTGATATGGCACTGGACACATATCCTGCAATTGCAGTACTAGCTATAAGAAATGGGTCTTGCCAGCACAACCTACCATAGGAAGAGAACCATACAGGCAGAAATTGTGCATCTTTGATAAAAGCAAGTAAAAATTTCACAGAAAGACTTGTATTTTACTTTGAACTTGTAGAATACAATTCTAGTAGTGAGATTTTACTCTAAGCAAAGTTTTTATTTCTCTAGCACATTGGGCTTTTCATTCATTATATTCACAGCCAATAATCACCCTCATCTCCTTTAAAAAATTTATAAGTATTATTGCACATATTGAAAAGTGTATATATATAGGCTAATAGAAATTACAGAACCAAAATCACCCCCACACTACTTACAACTTATGAATATAGGTACTTAACAGTAAATCTTACCTCCTCTACGGTGAGAGGCATCACCACTTTGCTGAAAAAGGGGAAAACATTAGAACTGTTAAGTAGGTAGTGAAATTGTCAAACAGTAGATTTGACTATACTTCCCTCACAGGTGAAAAAAGGAGTAAAATCTTACAAGTGAACCAAACTTGCTTTTTGTAATTTTGTTGACATATTTAGGTAACTAAAGGCATTTTAAGACTTTTTTTCATAACATTTTTGCCAGAAATTCTTAGTTTTTGAGATATTTGACTGAAGTTTCTACTGTTTTCCTATGCCATAGACCTATGGGAGAAAATACAAGGTGACCCCATGGGAACCTCTAACCTGACCTAACCTTACTCAACCAAGCCTGACAAAAAAAAAATACATATATATATATACCGTATATATATACAAAGGTTTTCCATTACACTGTGTAAGTAGGATTTATTCTCTCAGAAAAAAAAAAACAATGGGAACTTTGAAGTCAAGTATCTCGAAAAATAAATATTTCCAACAAAAATGTCATTGATGAGTCTTAAAGTAGCATTGGACAGGCAATCTGGAAACTTTGTTGCTGCTGAGACAGCTGCCAGAGTTATGAGCTACAAATACAGTACACATGCATTATGCATACACTCGCCTTATCTGGGCACTAGCTACTATACAGAAACTTTTAAATATGTTAGTACTTCTAGGGGTACGGTTAAAAATACACAGTCCGAGTGCATCCTGCTAATCCGGGTAAATTGGACAGGCATAGTCAGGTGATTCGGTTTGGTTATTACTACTGTAGATGAAATGTAATAAATACTGCATCCTAATATTTTCTCTGTACAGTGTATTGACCCACTACCCCCTACATAGGCAACATGTAACACAAGCTCTAAAAGTCAGAATATTTTTATGGCAGACTTCTTAAAGGACAGGTCTAGTGGACAAGCAAATTCTGGGTGAATTGGACCAGACAACAGAGAAGATTCAGGTTGGTTATTAGTACATATAGGAAAATGAATAAATACTGAATCTTTATATTTTCTTCGTAAATTGGTCCACTACTCCTCTACATAGGCAACATGTAACAGAAGCTCTATATATCAGTACATTTTAATGGTAGACACATTACTATACCAGTCCGATTCAACCAGAATATTTTTTCCTGCCAGGTGAATCGGACCACATTTTAACGTGGCATAGTAACCAAAGTAGATATGGTACCAAAAAATCCTTGGTTCAACTGTAAAGAGTAACTCTTTCAACCTCTATGACCTAAATTTCATGAAGCTGCTACAACTCCTTCACACCTGCAATGAAAGTTGAAAAACACATTCTTTATTGAGATGTAAAGTTGAAAAGAGGTGATTTTTTTTCTACCACAAAAATGTTCAAACATTTAGAACATCTGTTACATGTTTCCTATATAGAGGGGTAGTGGGCCTATGCACAGAGAAAATATGAGGATTCAGTACTTATTCATTTTCCAATACTAATAATCGGTCCGAATCACCCGTGCGGTCCATTCGTTCTGATTCACCCGGTCAGACGCTACTTTCTAAGTTTCACTTATCAAATATCATTGTTTGTTTGGAAATAGACTTAGTTTGGCAATTAGGTAAGTCCCATAATACAAAAAGAGAAGGGATAAAGTAGGTAGCTACATCAAAAATTGTGGAACCCCAGCTGAGTTCTTTGAGGGCTTGTTTTGTGTGATTCCCTGTGCTGGCACGTGGGGCTGAGCTTGCCTCCTTGGCCTGGTGCTTCCTTCCTTTGGGTAGCCCTGGCTGCGGGAGGCTGCAAAGGCGAGTTACAAAGGTGAGTTGCCTCCTGAATCATCTTTGCTCAAGAGAGATCAGACGCAGTTTTTTAGGCGATGTTCATACAACTTGCTCTCAGCTGAGGTATCAGTTTCGTTGCTCTGCAAGTCTGCATTGGACTCTTGGCCCAATCGGCCTATAGTACACCTTCCACCTTATAAAAAGGCAAAATCAGGCTATTTTTTACGTCATTTCA
>LQNS02000226.1:9452642-9474187 GCA_001587735.2 Parhyale hawaiensis
ATTAAGAGACTTTCAAGACGTCATATAGAATCTAAAAAGTGAAAATATAAACTTCAGTTTTTTATTGTGTAGCCCAAGGCATCAGCTTGTTAGTTAATATACTTTTGCACAAAAAGCCGAGGTATTTCGAATCACAGGAACATTAAGTGTTTTTGTCTTTTTGCATGGCAATAACGAACCGTGAGAAGTAAACACTGTTCTCTCATGGAGTTATTACAAGCGTGCCGCACGACATACATATCTGATATATTGATGGAAAGTAGTTGAGCGCATGTACTTCCAGGTAAACCCACAATAAAAAATTTCTCAATCATTAAACGGAACAATAATACTAGAGCATCCTGAGAGCGAATACCTCCGCCAAGCAAGGCAACGGTTAACGAAAAATTCAAGTTAGCACTGAAAGCATTATTTTTTTTTGTATCCAGTCCAAAATCATATCAGTTGTGCCTTTTGGTATAGTATGAACATCTTCTGCAATTTTCTTGAAGATTTGCTTATAACTTTTTGAGTTATGCTACTAAGAAGCACTAAGACAAATATAAGTCAAACCTACAAACGAACCAACCGATCTACCCTAAAATTTAATCTTTCATGTGTTTTAACATAACTAACAACTCCTGTAAGTTTCAAAAAGATCCATTCACAACTTTTTGAGTTATTACGCTAACAAGCACAAAATCAAATACAGCAACAAACACGTGAGCGAATAAACAAATCATCAGAAATATTTGGGTATTAATTCTGAGTAATCATCGTAACAACTCATGGATTATTCATGAAAATTCATTGATAACTTTTTGAGTTATGACATTGAAAAAATGAGGCAGACAAACAAATAAATGGGTCAACGGATCTTCACCAAAAGTCATTCATGTATTCCTCCTAACATACTTAACAATCGCTGTAAATTTCATCCAAAACCGTTTAAAACTTTTTGAGTAATCTTGATGACAGACAGACAAAAAGATACAGAGACAGACATCCGACGAAAGCATAACCTCCTTGGCGGAGGTAATAATGTGTGCCACACCTTGACCGATTTTCAACCACATATCGTCGGTCTGAATTCAACCATAACTACTGTTAGCAGCGGACCTTACTTGTTGCATAGTTGTGCTATAATAGAAACTTACCTAAAAGCAAAATAAATCGAAAGCTCCATGACCAAGACATAGGTGATTATGGTGATGACGTCAGTCAGGTGGTGCCTTTAATTCAGGAAGGCGACAAACCGCAGCTGGAAAAATTGGATGGCTGCGTTGAACTCGTATTGTTGCTGATAGATTCAACGTAGTATGAAAGGTTTGATGCATTTACTCTTTTCGAATTTCAAAATTCTTTGTCTTTAGCGGACGTTGAGCGTTGCTTTATATAAATCCTCAATAAAATTATGCTTTTAACAATGCCTGTCACAGGGGATTTACTTTTGATTTCTCTATTTCTATTATTAAGCTTTTCATCTCCTTCGACAGAAGTTGTTTTTTCATATAACTGTAGGAACGATAAATAATATTAATTCTTATGCGACAGGTACGGTAATATGAGGTAGATCTTAAGAAGCGTTAATTTATTTACAAAATACTCTAGATATTAGTGCGCGTAAAGATTCACACCATAGTCCATTGGTCCATGTACATAGTACAAAGCGTTGGAACATAATATTATCCTGCAAACACAATTGCGTCGCTACCAGATGCATGATAGAATGTTTTACCGCCAAGCGAATTCGCTGCTCCTGTAACAAATGCCACTGACAAAATTTTGAACGTTTCTTTAACTTTAAAGTGAAGAGGATCTTTGGTATTTGTGTGCTTTACTGTACGCAACGATACAGGAGGACGCGTTGCATAGCGTGCTAGAAAGAGAAAACTACTGTATGAGTCCTGCTTAATCTATTAAGAGCAACTACGACAGGTGTATGAAAAGTTTTACGTATCGCTGTATAAAAAATGTTGATGTATGGTCGAACTTATAATTTTTTTTAATACAACTTTCTATAGGTATTGGAGCCAAATTTTGAGATTCCAAAAAAGCTAGCTGAATATAAAGTTGAAACAAGTTATGAAAAACCCCTTACCGCTTTTAGTTTTTTTGATAAAGCAATGGCTAGGCTCCTTCATTTTCAGTAAAAAAAAAACTTTGCATACACTTCGAAAAATATTGGTGGCTCATAGAAATAGGATTATATGAAACGCCATTTAACAAGAGCCGCTGTCCTTATAGAGTTCAGGCAAAGGGCGCTCATCGACGGCGACGTCTCTCGATTGCTCTACAAATCATGACAAAAGTTTCCTGTTTCGAAATCTCGATGCCACTCACGTGTCTGTAGCCGGTTGCACCCCATTCAGGACTCGCGCGCCTCATGCCGCTCTCACCTGCGGACCTCCCTGAAGATATGCTGGACTGTTTGTCAGTAAAATTCGATCCTCCAACCCAATCCTAAATGATTAGGCAATCGATACTATCTTATGCCTTCTCCTGTAGACATTGGCCATTTACGAATAGTTTGAGACAGGGAAAGTACACAGCAAATACTTCAGTTAACCCTATCATTACATACAGTCATTAAATGAAGGTTACATCCTCCTTCGCCATGGCCCAGATAGTGATCTCGTAATGGCAATATCTATAACAGCACAGCACAGTATACTCGAAATTCCCAGAACCCGAGAATGCCTAAATTTTGAACTTTCCTGCATGCACTTCTGCTCGCTTCTTGCTGCCAAGCCGCACAAAGAATTTGGTTTGAAGAAATAAATAACATAGTTGATATCGGATAAAGCAACGCAAGACTGGAGTTAGATTTACTGTAGTTAATACGTAAAATATGATACAGCAGGCAAACTTGGAATATTCCAACTCTCGGTGCCCAAATTCAAGCTCATGCCGCCTAGCGGCAGTCCCGCTGCGCAGCACTGTTGGACTGAACAGAACGGTCTGATTGGCCCAAGAAGCCCTGCTGCGCTGCACTGTTGCACTGAGCAGAACGGTCTGATTGGCCCAAGAAGCCCTGCTGCGCAGCACTGTTGGACTGAACAGAACGGTCTGATTGGCCCAAGAAGCCCTGCTGCGCAGCACTGTTGCACTGAGCAGAACGGTCTGATTGGCCTAAGAAGCGCCGCTGCTGCGCAGCACTGCTGCACTGAGCAGAACGGTCTGATTGGCCTAAGAAGCGCCGCTGCTGCGCAGCACTGCTGCACTGAGCAGAACGGTCTGATTGGCCTAAGAAGCGCCGCTGCTGCGCAGCACAGCTCTAATGAAACAGTCAGATTGATCCCAAAATGTACCTCTGTTTGCACTTCGCTATTTAAATACTACGTTCTACATCGAAGCTAAATTATCCAAGAAGTATCAAGTTATATGGTGCTAAATTACATAAACCTGTACGAGAGTGCAGGATGCGTACCAGTCGTGAAGACGATAAAAAACAACATAGGATATCCATGCAAACTTTACATGCAGGACTTATTCATATACCGAGTTCGAGTTCCAAACGATAGAAGAAATAACTCAAGGAAATTCATAAGTTGTGTTTTTTCTGAATTAGATAGAAAAGAAACGTGGACTTTAGCGTGGACTTTTACTATACAGTATATGATATATTTTTCTCAAATTTTTACAACAAACCGACCCTGGTTTCGTATGTGTCCTACTTCACGGCATGTGCCGGGTTAGGTTTCAGCCTGTTAGGCAGAGTTGTGCCTAGCGGCACTTGAACTAGCGCGTGCTAACAGCGCTGCTAGTGTTTTAGTAGCGCAAACACTGTAGCGGGGAGGCATGGCGCTACTGTCAATTTTTTTTATTTCTTCCCGGTCGGCTAACCTCTCTGCCACTTCGCTCCAGGGAGAAACAAAATACCAGGACAACAGAACAAAGCACTTTATTTAGGTTTCTCTCGGGCATGCACCCGCGGAGCGATCCANGTCATATAGAATCTAAAAAGTGAAAATATAAACTTCAGTTTTTTATTGTGTAGCCCAAGGCATCAGCTTGTTAGTTAATATACTTTTGCACAAAAAGCCGAGGTATTTCGAACCACAGGAACATTAACAGTGTTTTTGTCTTTTTGCATGGCAATAACGAACCGTGCGGATGTAAACACTGTTCTCTCATGGAGTTATTACAAGCGTGCCGCACAACATACATAGCTGATATATTGATGGAAAGTAGTTGAGCGCATGTACTTCCAGGTAAACCCATAATTAAAAATTTCTCAATCATTAAACCGAACAATAATACTAGAGCATCCTGAAAGCGCATACCTCCGCCAAGCAAGGCCACGGTTAACGAAAAATTCAAGTTAGCGCTGAAAGCATTATTTTTTTTGTATCCAGTCCAAAATCATATCAGTTGTGCCTTTTGATATACTGTAGTATTAACATCTTCTGCTATTTTCTTGAAGATCTGCTCAGAACTTTTAAGTTATGCTGCTAACAAGCATTAAGACAAATATAAGTCAAGCATACAAACGAACCAACCGATCTACCCCAAAATGTAATCTTTCATATCTTTTAACATAACTAAAAACTCCCGTAAATTTCAGAAAGATCCATTTAGAAATTTTTGAGTTATTACGCTAACAAGCACAAAATCAAATACAACAACAAACACGTGAACGAACAAACAACTCATCAGAAATATTTGGGTATTAATTCTGAGTAATCATCCTAACAACTCATGAATTATTCATGAAAATTCATTGATAACTTTTTGAGCTATGGCATTGAAAAAAATGAGGCAGACAAACAAATAAATGGGTCAACGGATCTTCACCAATAGTTATTCATGTATTCTTCGAACATACTCAACAATCGCTGTAAATTTCATCCAAAACCGTTCAAAACTTTTGAGTTATCTTGATGACAGACAGACAAAAAGATTCAGAGACAGACAAATCCGACGAAAGCATAACCTCCTTGGCGGAGGTAATAATAAGACTATACTATGTCTATATGTGCCACACCTTGACCGATTTTCAACCATGTATCGGTCTGAATTCAACCAAAACTACTGTTATATACCCACGGTAGCAGCGGACCTTACTTGTTGCATAGTTGTGCTATAATGGAAACTTACCTAAAAGCAAAATAAATCGAAAGCTCCATGACCAAGACATCGGTGATTATGGTGTGATGACGTCAGTCAGGTGGTGCCTTTAATTCAGGAAGGCGACAAACCGCAGATGGAAAAATTGGATGGCTGAGTTGAACTCGTATTGTTGCTGATAGATTCAACGTAGTGTGAAAGGTTTGATGCATTTACTCTTTTCGAATTTCAAAATTCTTTGTCTTTACCGGACGTTGAGCGTTGCGTTAAATAAATCCTCAATAAAATTATGCTTTTAACAATGCTTGTCACAGGGAATTTACTTTGGTCTTCTCTATTTCTATTATTAAGCTTTTCATCTCCATCGACAGAAGTTATTTTTTCATATAACTGTAGGAACGATAAATAATATTAATTCTCATGCGACAGGTACGGTA
Source organism: Parhyale hawaiensis (assembly GCA_001587735.2). NCBI lineage: Eukaryota > Metazoa > Arthropoda > Malacostraca > Amphipoda > Hyalidae > Parhyale > Parhyale hawaiensis. The sequence goes on from LQNS02000226.1 coordinate 9,458,129, forward strand.
ATATGAGGGAGATCTTAAGAAGCGTTAATTTATTTACAAAATACACTAGATATTAGTGCGCGTAAAGATTCACACCATAGTCCATTAGTCCATGTACATAGTACAAAGCGTTGGAACATAATATTTTCCTGCAAATACAATTGCGTCGCTACCAGTTGCATGATAGAATGTTTTACCGCCAAGATAATTCGCTGCTCCTGTAACAAATGCCAGTGGCAAAATTTTGAACGTTGCTTTAACTTTAAAGTGCAGAGGATCTTTGGTATTTGTGTGCTTTACTGTACTCAACGACACAGGAGGACGCTTTGCTTAGCGTGCTAGGAAGAGAAAACTACTGTATGAGTCCTGCTTAATCTATTAAGAGCAACTACGAGAGGTGTATGAAAAGTTTTACGTATCGCTGTATAAAAAATGTTGATGTATGGTCGAACTTATAATTTTTTTTAATACAACCTTCTATAGGTATTAGAGCCAAATTTTGAGATTCCAAAAAAGTTAGTTGAATATAAAGTTGAAACAAGTTATGAAAAACCCCTTACTGCTTTTAGTTTTTTTGATAAAGCAATGGCTAGTCTCCTTCATTTTCAGTAAAAAAAAACTTTGCATACACTTCGAAAAATATTGTTGGCTCATAGAAATAGCATTATATGAAACGCCATTTAACAAGAGCCGTTGTCCTTATAGAGTTCAGGCAAAGGGCGCTCATCGACGGCGACGTCTCTCGATTGCTCTACAAATCATGACAAAAGTTTTCCTGTTTTGAAATCTCGATGCCCCTCACGTGTCTGTAGCCGGTGGCACCCCATTTAGGACTCGAGCGCCTCATGCCGCACTTACCTGCAGACCTCCCTGAAGATGTGCTGGATTGTTTGTCAGTAAAATTCTATCCTCCAACCCAATCCCAAATGATTAGGCAATCGATACTACCTTATGCCTTCTCCTGTAGACATTGGCCATTTACGAACAGTTTGAGACAGGGAAAGTACATAGCAAATCCTTCAGTTAACCCTATCATTACATACAGTCATCAAATGAAGGTTACATCCTCCTTAGTAGTGTGTAAGGCGATGAGATACCGGATTTTGAGGGTAACCTACCCTCGCGGCTACCCTCGCGCGTGAGCTTCCGGTTTGTAACGGCCATTGCACTACCGGTTTAGCGGGGGGTCAGGGGGGGCGCTAACCGGAGTGGGCGGGGCCTGGGAAACCGGAAGGGGCGGCGCGATGATCCGGGGGGCGCGAGGGGAACCTACCCTCAAAATCCGGTATCTCATCGCCTTATACACTACTCTCCTTCGCCATGGCCCAGATACTGATGTAATGGTAATATCTATATCGTAACAGCACAGCACAGTATACTCGAAATTCCCAGAGCCCGAGAATGCATAAAATTTTGAACTTTCCTGCATGCACTTCTGCACGCTTCTTGATGCCAAGCCGCACAAAGAATTTGGTTTGAAGAAATAGATAACATAGTCGATATCGGATAAAGCAACGCAAGACTGGAGTTAGATTTACTGTAGTTAATACGTAAAATATGACACAACAGGTAAATTTCGAAAATTCCAACTCTCTGAGCCCAACTTCAAACTCATGCCGCATAGCTGCAGTTCTGCTGCGCAGCACTGTTGGACTGAACAGAACGGTCTGATTGGCCCAAGAAACCCTGCTGCGCAGCACTGTTGCACTAGGCAGAATGGTCTGATTGGCCCAAGAACTGCTGCTGCGTTTTACATTGAAGCTAAATTGTCCAAGAAATATCAAGTTATATGGTGCTAAATTACATAAACCTGTACGAGAGTGCAGGGTGCATACCAATCGTGAAGACGATAAAAAACAACATAGGATATCCGTGCAAACTTTACATGCAGGACGTATTCATATACCAAGTTCCAAACGATAGAAGAAATACTCAAGGAAATTTATAAGTTGTGTTTTTTTCTGAATTAGATAGGAAAGAAACGTGGACTTTAGCGTGGACTTTTACTATACAGTGTATGATATATTTTTCTAAATTTTTTATAACAAACCGACCCTGGTTTTGTATGTGTCCTACCTCACGGTATGTGCCGGGTCTGGTTTTAGCACTTGAACTAGCGCGTGCTAACAGCGCCGCTAATGTTTTAGTAGCGCAAGCACTAGCGCCGCTAGGTTTGTCAAGCGCCAGTCGCTAGGTTTTGCATTATATAGTATACTGCTTACTCCCATGTATCTTCGTGTTATATGGAAAATCAGTAAAACACTTTTTTGATTGCTTCCATTTGCGATGTAATAAAAATTTTATTTGATTTCTATCTTGCTCCTCATGTTTTTCCTAAAACTAAAATACAGGTTCCAGAATTTCGACTAGAAGTAGATATATAGGCCGAAAATTAGCACCAAAACTAGCACTAGACCTAACGCCGCTGGGTTTTGAAATATGTAGCGCTTGCGCCACTAGTTTCTTTCACTAGCGCGCACAACTCTGCGGTTAGGTTAGAGCACGCTCGATTGCTTGCCCTTGAGACCTCCCAAACCTTCTCGAAATGGAGTTTCTAGGCGGCCCATCTTAACCGTATTACTCGTAACTAACACTTGCAATACTATTCACTGTGGGTTAGTCAAAATCTTTGTCTGCGGCTTAGGACAAATCGAGTCCTGTAGGCTTAATTTTAGTGCCCAATCGAACATACCTTTAGTGAAGGATAAGTGAGGCTAGGGAGGGGTCAGAAGCGTCACTAGCACTGAGAAATAAGGGGGTTTACCCCCAAGAGTGTGTGTGGAGGTCTGCACCATTTCAATTTAGAAATATATTACATAGAAACACTGAAGCTCCTAAAGAGGGAGTAGGAGTATATTAAGGGGCTTAGGGAGCCTTGAGTCCCTTAAAGGGACCTGTCTGCACCTCTGAAAAGGCTAGGCTCTGTTTATCTAGATTAGATGCGGGAGCTAATCTATAAAGGCAGGCACATTATACTTAATTTTATCTAGGACTATATGTGTTAGACCAACATAAAAAATATATGCTGGCGACAAGGTTATCCTTTTTGATACTGGCGGTAATTCGATGGTGATGCCATGATAAGTCGTACAACTGACATAGTTATACCATGATGCCCTCATCAGCGTAAAGGTTTGAGTATTAAAACCAAAGCATTGTTTCTTCCTCTGAAGATGTGGACAGCGTACGGAAGAGCTTGTACACACCTTAGGCAAAACAATGAATTTCGTCGTCTCGCGTCAGAATGCGTTGATGTTCCCATGCAAATAGAAAACACTTCTAAAGAATTTTGAGTTATAATTCCCTTCAAGCTGGAAGATAGTTCCAAAACTTAACAAACGCAGCTTGGTAAACTCAAAGCTGAGTTTACGCAGGCTCAGGAAAGCGTTCGGACGACTTATTGAGGAAATCCTTTGGTTTGACCAGCGTGTGCACCAGCCATAACAGCGGCTCAAAAATCAGGGCTCGTAATTCATATACGCTTCAAATTAAACTGTAGGTAAGCTTGACTGACTACTATACGAGGCGTTTTTCTATGAGCTTTTAAAAATATCATAAGTTCTCTTAAAGCTGCAAAGTTTCTGCAACGACAGCGATGGTTATGGGCCAGCTCTTCACTGAGCAGCTGTGCTCTATTATACCACCAAGCTTCACTTCAGCAACTGAACTGGATTTTTTACTTGACGGTAGCAGTAAGTAAACTACGGTAACAGTTGTTGGTAGAAGGCTTACGAAGGGTTGTTACTATTCTAACCACGCCTAGTAGCCGTCTCATGCACGCGTGTCTGCAAGAAGAAATCGGCTTGAAGTTCACCAGTTGAGGGGAAGCGCATTGAGTCTTAACTACCCTGGGTATTTCCCGAACAGGTTAACATTTATGAAGATAGTATAGGTACTTCCCCAACTGCTAGAGATGTATAAGAATACGAATTAGAGCAGTGAAGTTACAGTAAGTGTTTTTTAGCAATTGTTTCGCTGAAACTTGTAGTAATATTTAAAACGGCGAAGCCAACGCTTCTGCTTGAAGTCCAGAACAAGTCAAGTCTAAGAGGCCTAACTTAAGCTTCTTTTGCCGAGCCAATCGATGATACTTTGTATGCCCTCCATACATGCGAGTCTACGTTCATTCGTCCGTCCTATACTACAAAGCACTGTACTTAAGTCTTAAATTGCTACGCTGCAAATGATGTGCCAATCAGTTTGTACAGGTAGCTAGTTGAGAAAAGCCTATACCCTAACATATAGCCTGAAGATTTAAAATATTTATGTAGCAAAGACGGTAACCCTACAAGAATCGGCCGCTGCGTAAGCTAAAACTAATTCAGCTTCTTAGCGTCGGCCTTAAATTTTGCTAGGGAAGTCTCGCAGAGCCAGAGACTTGCAACAGTTCACGATGGCCTGCCCTTTCATGAACACGGAGGTGCTAGCCCTGCAGATAGCTTAAAAAAAGGATATCTTGAGAAAAGGTGCGCTGAAGTTGATATTTTTTTCCCTCATTTGTCATTTTCTAGAGAAGTCTTACGGTAGGTAACTTTTGCTTCCGGGCCTAAGTGATATTTTGCTTATAACTCACACACATAGGTACCTTGGAGTAATTTTTGTAGGGAGTTTCAACCGAAAATTGAGTGGCCTGAATCAAAGGTTATATATCTTATAGGTGAACGAAAGTTAACATGTAGTCTCTTTCTGTGGCTTCAAATTCAATTTACTGATGAACCTCAAGCTATTGTAANTTTCAACCGAAAATTGAGTGGCCTGAATCAAAGGTTATATATCTTATAGGTGAACGAAAGTTAACATGTAGTCTCTTTCTGTGGCTTCAAATTCAATTTACTGATGAACCTCAAGCTATTGTAAGTCAGTGAGATGAAGTACGATACTTATACTATACCTTCTAGAGTGTTAAACAATATGCTCCATACAGATATTTTCAACCCCATGCACGCACAGAGGTTGCGTAGCCTGATAAAAATCGCCTAATCATTACTTTCATGAATTAATTTGCCCCTCTCGCAGCAATAACACGATAAGAAGTGCTAAGTTCACAAATAAATATTTTCTTGGACGTTGTCGAAGTATTGGACTGTGGGACCTCAGGCCTTCGTATGTTGTTTTCTTGAGCATATCACCGTATTTTTCCATTTATTTCATTCAATCTCTCGCTCATAACTGGCCAGCTACTTGAGCTGCAAAACACTGTAAAATGTTGTCGCCAAGTACAGGAAGTTTAAGCAATAGGCTAACTGTTACTGTGGTTTCTCTCTCGTACAGAATTGGCTATAACGCTGCTTATATTTGTTGGTAAGGAATATATAAGTATGTTCTGTGAAGAGCACTGTGAACTGAATATGAAGTGTAAATAAGGCTTCAATCAAGAAAAAGGAGGTAAATCAGGTCGCCGAAAAGGAACAAATTCGGAGCTAGTGCTGTGAAAGATTCCACCAGCATGCACTGCAATTTTCTATAGATAATTGCTAAATTAGTATGCATTACTTTAATATATTGAAACGCTATGGATAATTTTTGCAATTTAAGATGATTTTTTTTTGTTAAAGTAGAAAAATGCTCCTAGGCTGCTTCAGCCATAGATTCGTCGATGATGACGTCACTTTTTGGTGCTAATTTCTCGTGAGTCCTCCCGATACGCTCTGTGCTTCCTGGATCTGTCGAAGAAATGAGGTCTTGTGGGAGGCTTTATGGGACCTCGATCATTTGTGAGAAAAATGACAAATCCTTATCACAGAAACTTCATCACTAGAATATTAATAAAATCATGTTCATAACGCTTTTAAGCAATACTAGTCATATCAGTGCAACCAAGTTTGTAGTTTCTAATGCGCTTTCAAATCTAAGTGGTAAGTACGCCTTTAGACAACGTATAGGTAGGTACTGAACGGTTTCCGTCAGATCTTTGTATGAACTGATTGTTACGTCGCTGGTGAGTTGCCTGTTGCAAAGTTACAAGAGCACCGCTCGCTTTTACTCAGCATCATCCGTAAGATGTATGTTGAGCCCGTAGCAGACGATAGTCTTTTGTCCTGTGTTCTCACTTCGCCGCGTTCAAATATTTCGTACTCTCCTTGCAAACACGACTGTGTGTCTTTCAAAACTTTCGATAAAATGTTTACCGTCGTAGTCTCTGGCTTAGCCCGAGTCACTGGTGCAGTGACGTGCGTCTTTCATTTTTTTTGTGTGGTCTCGGTACTCTTTTTTACTTAGATACAGCAACGCTTTTGAACGCGGTGAAGTGGAAACGCATGACAAAAGACTATCGTCTGTAGCGGGCTCAAATTAAGCTGCTGGTTTGAATTGTTCAGCGTGACGAAAAAATGAGCTGTAATATCCCTCTACAGAAGAGAGAATACTCACAAAGATACAGGAGAGAATGGGAAAATGATAATTGCTTTAAAAGTGAGAATTGCGAATTTTTCTTATCTGATATATAAATTTAATCGATCATTTTACGGTTATTAATTGGTGTTATTTTGACCGTAGTTAGGGGACTTTGAAAAAGATGAAAATTTCTAATCTTTTAATTGCCTAGAAAACATTTAATCAATCCATAAAAGCTGTATCGGCATATACCTAACAGTAACTATCGAATAAAATTTAATTCTGTGGAAGAAATGAGTTAGATTGACGGAGGAAGCTGGAGAAGAACCGCTACACTGCCAAACGCCTGGGCTCCCGTGAGGGGGCCTTACTTCCCGTCGCTTGTGCCAATGCAAACGCCTCGAGATAAAAGCTTCCCTTGAACTTCTGAGGTATCAATGAAAATGGCAAAGCACCGCCGTATCCAGGATATCCTCGGATCCTATATCCATCCGGCAAGTTTCTCCTTTTTCTTACCAAATTTTATTGGTGCGAATTCATCTTTGAAGTTTGCTTTCGAAGAGCCTCTCCAGATCTACACAGCTACAGCCTACCAGACCCGCGCTATCAGTTGTCTGAAGGTATGACATTTGAAAATGGAATTTCTTACGTGCGACCCGGCTGAGGCACAGGAAGACTGTTCTAATAATGCGAAGGAAGTACATCATGGAAGTCAGTAAAGCTGCTAAATGCCACTAGTGCGAGACTGCTGCTTACTTGGTTAACACCTGCTCTGCAGATCGGTTCATCACGAAGTTCTCGACTTCATAGCAACAGTGCGAAATTTGAGCAAAGATGAATCGATTCTTATTCTGCGACCACACAAAGGGAAAGGCATTGAAAATCAGTAAATTGATGGAAGTTTCGCCGTCTCCACTCCCACGAACTTAGTTCCGGCCTGAATGCCACTGAAACGGCAGCGTGCAGATGGATGGAATTAAAAGATCAGATTAGATAGGCGGCAGTAGCCGTATGCGGAAAATTTCACTCCGAGCGTCANCCGACTTTTGGTTTAAAGCTAACAATATTTCAAAAAAGTAAAGAATGCGTTTGATCTTCTCGCGATGGCAACCATATTCCCAGTCTCAACACCCGCAGTAAACTTTTCGAAAATTTTATGAGTTTCCAGCGAGTTTGGCAACGTTTTGCAGGGATGCTTAAATGAAGAAGAAATTGCTTTGATCGGTGCTAGTAAATCAATCTTACGGCGAAGTTGCTAAGGACGACAGCAGAGAAGCAGTTCTTCAGTAAGAAAATTTATGTCGAATATGACGTCATCGCCGTCATTTTGCTTCCATCGTATGTTGGTAGACAGAATGTGAAAATTTCATCTTCATAGCTCCGGCCGCAGAACTTTCGTCGATGCGTATATATAATGGCAAGAAAACTCTCAGTTCAGAATACTGACGGCACATGAAATTGTTCGTGGCACAACGATTATGGCCGAACGATGACGTCGCAGCTACGCTTTTAAGCAGCGCAGAAGTCTCTGCTTTCGCTACATCTGCGATCAGCGGGTGCGGCAAAACACTACCGATGCCAGAGCAATGCAATCGATGTAAGGCAGCAGAAAGGAAATTTCCATTGAATATTTTTGTCAATGCTGCTCATTGGTCTTGGCAGTCAAAACTGACCTATTTACCTCACATGATATACGTAAGCAGCGTGTCCTGGTATACAGTGTCGCTATTCATTACAACAGTGTACTTCCTGTGCCTCAGCAGCGTGTCGTCTCATGTAAGTAAGTTCCTTATACATACTGTTGCTCCATAGCTATGTTTCCATTGCACGTACGCTTGTGCGTGCTCTGCTTTGCAATGTTTTTGTTTAATTAATAGCTGTAGTAGGTAATTGTCTACGGAGGTAATTACCTCGATACTGATGTTCATGTACGAAGTTAGTGGAACTAGTTCAGAGTAGAGATAACTATTTATCACCCGCGTACAAAGTGAGAGAGGTGATAATGTTTTCATTGAATATTTAAGTATATATATATATTTAACTCCGCCAAAGAGGTAAGGTTTTCGTCGTGTTTGTCTGTCTGCGTGTTTGTCTGTCTGTCTGTTTATTTGTTTGTTTGTTTGTCACCAATATAACTCAAAAAGTTATGAACCGATATGGACGAAATTTACAGAGATTGTTAGGTATGTTGGGAGGAACAGATGATTAACTTTTGGTGAAGACATGTCCATCGGTTTGTTTGTTTGCCTCATTTTTCTCAATGCCATAACTCAAAAATTTATGGATGGATTTTTATGAAATTAACATGAGTTGTTAGGTATATAACAAAAAGTAAATGACCAAATTTTGGTAATGATCCGATTGTTTGTTCATTCGTTCGTTTGTCATTGTCTTTATATTTAGTACTTGTTAGCACAATAACTCCAAAAATAATGAATGGATCTTTATGAAATTTATATAGGTTGTTAGTAATGTTAAAAGACATAAATGATTGAATTTTGGTGCAGATCAGTGAGTTCGTTTGTATGTTTGACTCATGTTTGTCATAACGTTTGTTAGCAATATAACTCAAAAAGTTATGAACGGATCTTCAAAAAATTTCACCAGATGTTATTACTATGAAAAGGCACAAATGATTAGATTATAGAGTTTATACAAAGAAAAGCATAGTTTCAGAGCCAATTTGAATTTTATACTACCGTTGCCTCGCTTGGCGGAGGTATGCGCTCTCAGAGGGCTCTAGTTGAATATATATTTGTCTGTCCACCCAATAAGTCGTCGAATGAGTTGAGCTATGTTCAGGATTTTTTGCAGGGAGTCTGATGAGTTACCCTCGATGTGTCCCATGCAAAAAAGAAAAAAGATGGGATTAGCTGACCATAAAAAATTACGGCAATGAAATTTGGTTTCCACCCAGAAACAGGTAGAAGGAGTTGAGCTATGTTCATGATTTTTCGCAGGTAGTTTGGTGGTCAGTTCTCGATGTGACCCATAATAGAAAACTATAGGATTAGCTCGCCATAAAAAATGATGCAATGAAATTTGCTCCCATCGCGGGTGATGGCTTTACGCCACGAGGCATCCTAGTTGTAACTTGTATTAACTAGATGCAATTAGTGGTAATTAATAGTTATCAATTGTAACTAGTGGTTACTTGAAATAACTAGCTGTAAATAGTGTTAACCAGTGATATATATTTTCATGTTGAGGTATCTAGTGATAACTATTAGTAACTAGTGGTAACACATTATAACTACCGGTAACCATGGCAGTGACTGGTAATGACTATTAGTAACTAGTTGAAACTAATGATAACTAGCTGCATACAGTAGCAATTAGGGTATATGCCGAGTTTAGGACCAGTGGAGAGTTACCAGGTATACTGTATGTAATCCTGTGTGTTTTCATATGCTGAGCCCAAACTGAAAGGTCGGAGCCGTAGTAAATGCGTAGTTTTTGAGATATTTGACTTGGAACTTCCCATGGTTTTTCTATGGGTAAAAATAACTAGCATCATATAGGCTTGCTAGCTGATATAGCTTTCGCCATAAACGATTTACCACTTTTCAGGTGCTTGAGCATTATAACTCTACATTGTAGAACTACTGTGCCAAGACATAGGCCTATATGGGCGTAATTTACTTAGATTTCGCAGCGGCCTTGGAGAAAGTTGATCATAGGATACTGTTCCTCAAACTCTCCAGTATGAGTATCTGCGGGAAATTTCCTTTGTTTGAACCGAACCCAAATTGTAGTTATACATAGTATATCGTTCAAACGGCAGCTGGCAGTTAGTGATGTAATTTGTTGGCCTGAGATACTAATTTGCTGTAATATGCCCAGTGCAATAACCCTTAATGCTGATGCCTCACGCTAGTCAAAAGAACGAGTATCGCCATCTTTTCGTTTGAATGCGTTGAAGCGTCCATTCAAATACCACGCATTTGCAAAGAATCTTGAGTTATAAAGCCCCACAGATATAATGATACGTCCGTAAGTTAACTAACGGGACTTGCGGAGTAAACAGAACTGACGGTAAATATTTCAACTCCACTTTTTGACGGTCTCAAAGCTGTGTTTAGAGGAGTTCAACATAACGTTCGGAAGAAAGGATGACGATACTCGTTCTTTTGACTAGCGTGTGCCATCACCATTAAATAAACCCAAGGCAGTCCTGAACTAGTCATATTAGTCCTCCAATATTCGTTGGAGCTAAATTCAAACGATCGAATTATCTCGGAGCTAATTTAACTGTTTTCGGATGGAAGGAAATTCAAGAGTGTTGTCTCGTACGAAGACTGCTGTCAACTTGGAAAGACATACTATGCCCACTTCCTTTTAGAGAATTGCTATTTTTTTAACATTCGGTAATACTCTAACTTTTATTATTGTATATTGAGCAGCTACACTTTACGAGACTGCCCATGACCCATGGAGTCACTAGAATACACGTACTTTCTGTCCTAAACCTATCCTAAACTCTTTTCCTGGACTGCTCGTGGCCCTTTGGTTCACCAAAAACCTATCCTAACCTGAAACCTATTCTGAGCTTTCCATATTTATCAGCCACGAACGAAGTGAGAGAGGTGATAATGTTTCTATGAAGATTTAAGTTTGTACCGTATATATATATATATTTGTATATTTGTCTTTCCACCTAAAATGAGGGAGAAGGAGTTGAGCAATGCTCATAATTTTTTAGCAGTGAATCAGGTGGGTTGACCTAGATGTAAAAAAAATCCACAATAAATTAGAATTAGCCGGCCATCAAAAATGACGACGTTGAATATTTTCCTCTGTCCACCCAAAAATAGGCAGGAGTTGAGTTTTAATGCCAATCATATTCGTCAAGCAGTCACTTGGGTTGACTGATATTATAAAAAATGCAAAAAAGAAAAAAAATATCTAAGGCTAACTGGCTATCAATAATAATGGTATTGAATAAGTCCCCACCCTGCCTTTGCGAATTGGTCTTACGCTCCTAGGCGTTCTTGTATTCCCTCTCTATGTACATATAATGGCAAAGATTGTGTGCGCTGTAGTGACAATCAAATAAAGAGGAATATCAAAGTTTCCTAGGTTTAAGTGTACCGGAAAGTCCTGTCCCTAATTTTGTTAAGAATAATAATTGAAAGAAATATTCTAGACAAATTCCTATTGTTCGGCATTAGATACAACCTTTGTCCATCTGCTTGAGAGCTTTCCAAATCCCCCTTCAAAAAATTAGCATCTCTACAAGAAATAAAGTACTTGAACTCAGCTTCTACCTCGAAAACATTTATGAATCTTTTTCAAGTGATGGAATGCTCTAAAGATCGGAATAAGGAAAAATCTGCTGAAGCGAGGTCTGAAGAATATGGAGGGTAAGCAACGTTCCCAAACTTGGAACTTTGTTGTCACCCGCGAACGAAGTGCAAGAGGTAATAATATTTTCGTGTATAGATTTACATATTTGTCTGTCTACCCAAAAAGAAGTAGAAGGAGTTGAGTAATAATAGTGTATAATGTACCGAATCCTTCGCTCGTGACCTTTCACCCTCGCGACCTTGAGCGTGACCTTGATTTTCCGGTTTAGGATTACCAATGCACTTCCGTTGTAGCGGGGGTCAGGGGGAGGGGCGCGAACCGAAAGTGGCGGGGCCTGAGAAACCGGAAGCAGGCGGGGTCAGAGGTCTAAGGTCAAAGGTCACGAGCGAAGGATTCGGTACATTATACACTATTAGTAATGTTCATAATCTTCCCATGGAATCTGGTGGCTTGACCTAGATGTGACGAATGAGAAAAAACTATAAATAATTGGCTGTTAAAATGACAGCGTTAACTTTTGTTAACTTTTGTAAGCAATGGTAACCACAACAATTGCATCGAGTGGTGCATAACTAATGCAAACTGATGATGCATAACGGGAATTAATGGCTGAATTACAAATAGCGGTAACTTATGCTATGCGGTTGTAACTAGTTACAATCATTCGTAAGAAGTTTCAACATGGGTTGAATAGTTGTAACTAATGGTAAACAGAAGCAAATCTTTGTAACAATGCGAAAATTAGTTAGGCAGTGCCAACAATATAGCTGTAACTAATGGTAACTAATTGTATTTAGTGACGACTCATTGTAACGAGTGGTACCTAGCTAGTGTTAACTTGTAGCTAGTGATACCTGTAGCTACTGGTAACTAGTGCTATCTAGTAATAACTACTTGTAACTAGTGCCAAGCATTGGTAAGTAACTAATTGTAAGTAGTGACATCTATTTGTAACTTGTATTAACTAAATGCAACTAGTGGTGACTACTATTTACCAATAGTAATAAGTGGCAACATGCAGTAACTGGCTGTAATTAGTGTTAACTAGTTCTAAGTAAAAATGGGAATAACTATTAGTAACTCATTATCGCTACCTGTAACTGGCAGTGACTAAAAGTAACTAGTAGAAACTTTTGGTAGCTATTAGTAACTAGTTGTAACAATTGATAACTAGCTGCATACAATAGAAATTAGGGTATATGCTCAGTATAGGACCAGCGGAGAGTTACGAGGTATACTGTATGTAATCCTGCGTCTTCTCATGAGCTGAGCCCGACCGAACTGATAGGTCGGAGCCGTAGTAAATGCGTAGTTTTTGAGATATTTGACCTGGAACTTCCCTTGTTTTTCTATGGTTAAAATAACCGGCATCATATAGACTTGCTAGCGACCCCTTAAGCTAGGTTATGTTAGGTCAAATTAGGCTATGTTAGGTTATAGTCCACGAGCCCACACCCGAATTTAGGATATCGGAACCACCTGAGGTGACTAATTCTGGTTGGTGTTTTTAGGTAGTTATATATCTCTAGTTTTGGTTTTGGTACGATAGCCCTTTCAGACTGGCAGCTTCATAATGGTTTTCACGTCTTGAAAAGGTATACCCTGCTAAAAATTGCAAAATCGGAGAATGCCTGACTCAGGGACAGTAATGGGAGGAAACATTCAGTAATTGTGACAACCTTTAATCTAAGCCCTTCAAATACATAGCCTACCATAGACTAGTTCATACTATTATGACAAGTTAAGCCATATCAACTGTATTAGACTCAGAGTCTGACAGCCCTCAAGGGTTATATTCTGGCGGGCCTTTTCCCTGCCACAATATATTTGAGCCTCACGGATTTAAGGGTCCGAAGTGCCTTCTCCGCAGGGAATGTTGCAGCTAGCCGCAGTTCCTGCTGAGAAGGTTATTTTGTTATATTAGGTAGGTTCTCTATATTTCCCTTTCTGTTCCGCGAGTAGGGCCGTCAATCGATTTGGCCGACTTTTTCCCGCAGGACTCCTACCATAGCTCCTGACGAGGGCCACAAAAAGGGCCAGCCGCACGGGCGTTTCTTTCTTCTGTCTTCTTCTCTTTGCGTTTTTCATCTCTTTCGCGGTGCCGCATGGCTGAGCGAATTCGTTCAGCCGAGTCATGTAGGGTTTAAGATACGCGTGCTTTATAAATTTGAGACACAGCACTCACTTATGTGAGTTCGCCGTCACTCACGACCTGCCGGCAGAAATATAAAGACATAATATTTGAGCTTGGGCGCAATGCGGCTTAGAATCGCTGCCTTAGCAAAGCTTCTTACTAAACTTGAACTTGGAGTCTGACAGCTGTGCTACTGGCTCTTCATCACTAGCCCTCTTCTGGCTTATCCGCAACCTGCACGTGCCCGTGCGCTTCGGGCCAGTGCTGAAGGAATGGCAATGAGGGAGTTTGCATGAGTGCACGCACTTGCAGGCAAGCAGCAGGAGAACAGAATCTGCTGCAGGTGAGCCACGCATCCAATTGATAGCCAGCTGGCCGTCCTCATCTATTGTCCAGCTGCAATCTGTTGCGTTAGCAGCAAAGGGACTCCATTAATTAAATATGGGATTGGACATCGGCCTCATCTCTTCTGATTCTAGGCATCTGAAAGTCTAGATGGCTGAAGTCAGGGTAATGTCAGCCTACTATGGTCCTAAGCAACCTCAAGTACCTGCTGCTGTACTAAGATGTCAGGTAGTATTTGGCGACAGCTCCACCTTTCAGACTGAAGCCCTTTGTGCTCCCTGGTGTCTGGGTGTCTTTGTTCACTGTCTCTTCTGTGGTCTAGTCCATAGCAATAAATTCAAAGGGATATTGTCCACCAATCTGGACCAAAAGCCAACCTTACATGAAGTGTTCATGGACTTTTTGATGTTCGATAGTCAGTCTTAGTGTAACATTGCTTAAAATTGCGCAATGGCATAATTCAACAGATTTTACTTTTTTGGAAAGTTCAGTTAACGCTGCCACCTGCCCTGGGGAATCTTTTTGGCCGAGTCTGGTAGAGCATTTGTTGGCGATATGCCACTCTCGGCAATTTTTACTTCTCGTCTGCATTGGGCTTGAAGCCCTCAGACGTATATTCTGGCGAGCGCTTTCCCTGCCACAATACATTTTGGCCTCACGCACCCAAGAGTCCCAAGTGCCTTTTCCGCAGATTTGCAGCTTGCCGTAGTTCCTGATGACTAGGTTAGTCTTGTAAAGTTAGCTAGGCTTTCAATACTTCCCCTTCTATTTCGGGAGGTGAGCCGCTGATCGAGGTGGCCGACCTATTTGCGCTAGACTTCTACCTTCTTGTTTTTCACTTCCTTCTCAAAGCGTTCAGCCGTGCCCGGGGATTGGAGATGCAAAACTTGCGTCGTTTTCCTGTCAGTAGTGCAATGACCACTTTGAATTCATCCAAGTTCGCTTATAATCTGAGATCAGGTGGTAGGAACGCCGAGACAAAAATCATGGATAATTTGAAACGAGACGTACTCTGCGCCCCAGAGGCACACGAGCCTGTGTTAAACCACAGGAATAGATCGGCGCGATATTAGCATTGTGTTCCTGATGTGTTAGTAATATTTTGTGCTACTACTGCATTAGGGGTGAATGGGGGACGTTATTCCGCTAGTAGCATTGCGGAACGTCCTCACGGGCTTCTACAAACCCCTGCGTGGAGGACGTTCCGGTGACGGGATCTGCATTCACCGTTTAAAAGGATTTAAAGTCCATTTTGCATCATTATAGCTTCAATAGTAAGTAAAAATAAGAAAAAGTTATTTTTTGCATCCGAAGAGCTGCCTTGGAAACAGGTCTATTATCATGGAAAAGTTGAGTTTACGCCAAGAAAAAGCTAAAATAAAATTTCGTTGAGCAAAAACGAAAGCTTATTAATTAAATGAGAAATTTTTCTGTACATAGTGGGAAAGGTAAATAGTTCTTTATTTGGTACTTAAATAGATGTCAAAGTGTCCTTTCGTGCTCCAAAGTAGTGGGTAAAATTTTTGCATTTTGGGCTCATATATTCGGTTAAGGGTTAAGACCAGGTAAAAACCTAAATAGGGTAGATGGAAAATTTAATATATTTTTTAATTGTATAGAGGCTTTATTGAGCTAGGTATAATAGTTTTCTAGTAATAAACGTCATATGGACATTAACTTAGCCAAAACAAGTCGAGTTGAGTCGTGGGTCCAACTTTTGAGGGCACTTGAGTCCTCGAAAAAAATGCACCGAGCCTTTATTTTTATATACTAGATGAGAGGTCTTGGAATAAGAGTTCCAATGGTATGTAATACTGTTATATACTAGATGAGAGGTCTTGGAATAAGGGTTCCAATGGTATGTAATATTGTTATATACTAGATGAGAGGTCTTGGAATAAGGGTTCCAATGGTATATAATATTGTTATATACTAGATGAGAGGTCTTGGAATAAGGGTTC
>LQNS02000226.1:9491775-9503379 GCA_001587735.2 Parhyale hawaiensis
TGTTTGGCACAACAGCCTGGTAAGGACTGTTTGGCGCAATAGCCTGGTAAGGGCTGTTTGGAACAACAGCCTGGTAAGGACTGTGTGGCACAACAGCCTGGTAAGGACTGTTTGGCACAACAGCCTGGTAGGAGCTATTTGGAAAAGCAGCGTGGTAAGGACTGTTTGGCACAACAGCCTGATAAGGACTGTTTGGCACAAAAGCCTGGTAAGGATTGTTTGGCACAACAGCCTGGTAAGGACTATTTGGCACAACAGCCTGGTAAGGGCTGTCAAGCACGACAGCCCGGTAAGGGCTGTAAGTTTGGTAGTACCCTTGCTGAGCAGCATCAGGGCTGAAGCCACCATGTGCAGCGCCGGAACGCTCAGCACGGCAGCTGCTTGGTTCCTAATCCATCGGGAATTATGAATATGATGCTGCGGGTCCTACCTGGCGGTTCGGTCGTTGGTTCCCTACTTGTCTTAGGTCAGCTGTAGACGCTGCAAGGATACCACTGCTTCCAAACGCCACCTGCAATAGAAAGGCATTGTTGAAGTCCAGCGCATGTAACATCTGTTGGTAAGATGAAGAGGAAAGCTTTCGAGAATTTGATTCATGTTACTACGATTTCTAAACGAAGAAGTCAACGAAAGTAAAAATCACGATTAGGAGAATGAAGGCGAGGGAGAAAAGAAAGATACATGTTGTAGCGAAGAAAATGAATATCACTTTTGGGAGTGATTAGCGTAATGCGGGTATGTTCCCTGTAGCCTAATTCTCCCAATTACATAATATCTACAATTATTACAAAGCAATACTCAGGCGTGTCGCTAAGACCCCACATTTCCAACCAAGCCTGTAAACTTCATAAAGATTCATTTTTAGCTTTTTGACTTAGAGCTATTCCTAACAAAACGACGAGAACAAATATAGAAGCAAACAAACGGTTAACAGATCATCCATCACAAATATTCGCCTATCTATTCATCGTGCTGTGCCTAATGATTCATGTAAACTTTATAAAAATCCAGCCATAAAATTTTGTCTAATGTCACAAAGTAAAAAGGAGCAGACAAAGAAACGTTTGCGCAGATATTCCCCAATAGTTAATCATCTGTTTCTCTCAACATGCCTAAAAATCATTGTAAGTATTGTAAAGATCATTCAATAAATTTTTGAGTTATCTTGGTGACACACAAATACCCTAGACCGACCAATACCTGCCCTGTATAGGAAATTGCAGCGACAATCAATAGGTTCAATTATTGTCTGGGCTGTTTATCTATGCGTCAGCTGAAGCTACGCCTTGGCTGGCAAACTAAGGATATTTTCGATTGGGACATCGCCGTCGGATATTCAAGCGCACTTGACTTGACTTTTAGGACCGATTTAAGCGTGTCCCAAGCGAACGAATTTTAGGAGTTAAGCTGTAGCTAAAATATTAACTTAAGCTGCGATGTCACTCGCAAAAGATGTCCAATGTTTCAAACAGTTAAAAATTAAACGTCGTTGGTAGTAAATACTTAGAATTTTTTATTTGAAAGCTGCAACAAAATTCTCCCTGAGATAACAGCATGCTTCCGTACTCAGCTCTAACACCTTGTATCGCTCGCACGTTCGATTCCAGCCAGGCAGTGAGCTCATTGCACATCTTGGTGTGCTGACTCGGCAGTTGTGTGTCCATGCACGGCGCCGTGGCGGAACTGCTTTCCTCAGAGATGAGGGGGGTGGGGGTCTCGGGTCATTTGTTCCTTCCGTCAAATTGGCGCCATAGTTTTTTCTTGGTGACCCGAGGTCGACTGCGACTACACTTACTCATCTGGGGCCAGTGGACCTATACCCGCAGCACAAACCAGTACATGTGGGTTTTCCAGGTGAGGGTGTGGTTTAAGTTGAGTTTACCTTTACTTTTATGGGATAAAAGTATGGAACTGCAGGGCTCAGCTAACTTTTCAGAGGTTATGTGTGATACATCGGAGGCGAAAGTGATGGCACTATAAATAGGCCCGCTCAAAAGACCTGACGGTGAAATCACAAATAACATAAGAGACAAATCCACAATCCTGCACGATTATTTCACTTCTGTATTTACTATTGAAAATGTAATGAATATCAATGAACCAGTACCGATGCAAGTTGCTCCCACAAACACATGTGTTTTCACGGAGCTCGAGATCTTTCAAGAACTGACAGACCTAAATGTGTACAAAACCACTGGCCCAGATAATCTTACTTCTCGTGTACTACGGGAAATGGTTCCACTGCCACGGCTCGAAATACTCAATCGGACCTTAAGAACAGGACAAGTTCCGCAGGATTGAAAACTAGCTAATGCTAGCTAGCTAATCCCGATGCATAAGAAGGGGGTAAAGAAATGCCCCAACAACTATCAACCAATCAGTCTTACATCGGTTGTCAGCAAAACCATCGAACGCCTCTTGAAAAAGCGCATCACTGATCACCTGAGGATGCATCAGCTCACATCTGACTCCCAGCATGGTTTCCGAAATAGAAGAAGCCGCTTAACAAACCTACTGGACTTTTTCTCAAAAGTTACAGATATCAAAGATGAAGAAAATGGTGTAGACCTTGTGTATCTAGACTACCAAAAGGCTTTCGATAAAGTCCCCCATCAACGGCTATTGAAAAAATTGGACGCCCATGGCATCCAGGGAGACTATTTCATATGGATCCGAGCATGGCTTACTGGTCGACAACAGCGAGTCAAGCTTGAAGGAGGGACGAGCGCCTGGACTCAGGTATCATCATGGGTTCCACAAGGTAGCGTGCTTGGCCCTCTTCTGTTTTCAATTTACATCAACGACCTCGATCTTTACATCCGTAGAAAAAGCAGTAAATTTGCGGATGATACTAAAATATGTCATCCTGCCACGAAAAGAGCAGAGCTCCAACAAGACCCTGACAAACTTCGTGGAATGGAGCCACAACTTGGCAGATGAGTTTTAATGTCGACGAATGCTCAGGCACGCACATAGGGCTTATGAACCCTTCAACCCCATTGAATATAAACAGGATGGTATTGGCTGCTGTCACCCGACAACGTGACTTGGGAATCACTGTTACAAACAAACTACAACGCAGTCAGCAAGTTGACATGAGTGTGAAAATGGCAAGCAGAGTACTGGGATTCATCACCAGAAATTTTGAATACAGGTCCAAGGACATCATCATTCCCTTTTACAAGGCATTAGTGCGGCCACAATTAGAATTCGCTGTCCAATGCTGGTCGCGTCATCTGTGTAAAGATAACATGGAAAGAGTCCAACGCAGAGCAGCAAAATTAATGCCTCAGTTGCGAAATAATCCGTATGAATGTTGTCTAAAGCAGCTAACTCTGATCTCTCTGGAGCAAAGGCGACTCAGGGGGCAACTAATAGAAACATTCAAGTATTTGAATGGCTTCATCGACGTACCTACAACGGGACTCTTTGGAAGAGACCTCAATGATCGCTTGCGAATCAACGGTCAAAAACTCAGGCTTGAAGCTCGAAGAACGACATAAGTCAGCAGTTCTTTCTGTATTTCATAGTAAGCATTTGGAATTGACTCCCCTCCGACGTTGTGAGTGCGGAGTCAGTCAAAGCGATTAAAAATCGGCTTGACATACATTGGGAGAGACATGTTCCACAACTATGAACTCCTCCTTCAGCAGTTGCAAGCTCTTAACGGCCAAAGCTTCCTAGGCCACCTAAATCCGTCTTCTTCTCTCTCCCGCTTCAACTACACTGCCTGGCATCTTTAAGCTCCGCATATCAGCGGCTCTTGACCGTGCTTGTATGCATTCATGAGCTTGCATCGTCTCTGTGGCTGGGATTCTTCCCCATTTTTTCTCTTTCTTTTCCTTTTCTTTTATCCAGTCCTATATATCCTACTAACACAAGGGCAACAGCTCATAGAGGGCCGGGGCGTAGGATCCATTGTCTCTTTGGGAATGGGCCTATTGGTTCGTCTACTGCCGCCTATCTAATCTAATCTAAAAAAAAATGTAAACCGATTACTACGCTGGTCCGTGCGAGGGAGAGTTTGACAGATGTGTTTTTATCACTCGCGAACAAAGTGAGAGAGGTGATAATGTTTTCGTTGAAGATTTAAGTATAAATATATATATTTGTATATTTCAAACCGGGCTATTAGATGGCTAAGAATATTCATATACGGCCTGTTGAGTGGCCTTCTGGTTCGATAGAGGTACCAAAATCGTGGCCACCTAACGGCCTCAATACTTAATTAAAAAGTGAAAAACAACACATCAAAATCCGTAGATTTTTTTTGCAAATTTGGTCTCATTTTGAAGGAAAATAAGTCTACGTTCCTTGCTCTTGACGAATACCACTAACCTGGTGTCTACCACAAGAACAACCTGGTTCAGGTCCAGGGACACAACAAGGTATGAGTAGTCGGTATACAGGGCAGCCAAATGACGCAGTCACCAAGTCCGGGCATCAGTCATGAAGAGGTCGAGACAATTACCAGTATCATGTGTAAACGCACGAACTAGTTGCACACAACTAGATAAAGTGCAAAATCCCAACGCAGCCTCATTATGACCATCATTCGCTGACAGAGATCCCAATAAGTCCCTATGGTGTGCATTAACATCTCCCACAAAAACAAACGCTGGCCTAACTTTGAATTGAGGCCATCGCCGTCAGCAAACAGTCATACAGAGATTCACAAGTTTTAGGGCTCCGATACAAGGAGAATAAATAAAAACTATTCAGACCGCCACACACTCTCTCTACTATGATCTAATGACAGGTACATTCATGCAGTGACTGTCGGTAAGTGCAGAAACCCCTCGGGGTATAGACGGCCTGGCCGCGGAATCCAGACCCCAATCTGCATGGCCTGCGAAAAGAGGACTGGAAACCTGCCAAGGCAAGCTCCATGTCGTACCTCCAACTCGTAATTACCAATGTCTCAGAACAGCACACGACATCTACACCACGGGACCCAGAGCCAAGCTCCGCGAGGTTCGTGTGCAGTGCTCTGATTCTGATATTGCAATATAGGACACGACACCCGCTCCCGGGTTACTCTCCACATCACCACAAAACAAAATAAAAATGAATATAGAAACAGAAATATACTGAGTGGACGAAAGAAATCACATAAACCTTGGCTTGGCGTACTTGGCAGAGCTGCATACCGAGCAAGGCTAATACAAGCCCCGGGTTCGCCAGGTTATGGGGAATGACAGTAACGATGGACATGTGGGTGCCTCCACCAACCTCCCATGGCCCTGCCGCTCACAGCACGGGATTAGCACAGAAGAGGTGAAAAAAACGAGAAAGTAGAAGAAAGGAGAAAAAAGAAGAGAAGAAAGGAGAAAAAATCTTGATTCTGTCATCGAGAGGAAGTGAGAGGAGCTGACTGTAGAATGCCTGACACACGGCTATGGAGACAGCCAGGTGATCTCTCTGGTTGCCGTTGGCTCCATGGAGCTCATCCGCCTTTCAAATGAATTTCCTCGCATGCGGGTTCCCACAACCCATCTTCTCCATGCAAGCTCATACGCCTGCCAAGCAGCAGTCGGTAGCCGATGATCAGGGATACAAGTTTAGTCGGTTGGAATTGATCCTGCGTTGGTTGCATCTTACGCCACGTGCAGGACGGGAGTGCAATTCTAAAGCCCCACTCCAGGGCTCTGTACATAAATAGCAAAGATTGTGTGCCCTCCAATGTCCAGGTTTTGGTTAGGAATAATATTTGAAATAAATTTTATAGAAAAATTTTATTGCTCGATAAAATAGAGCCACCAACATTAGATTCAACCTTCGTCCATCTGCTGGAGAGCTTTCAATTTCCCCAACAAAAAAAATTAACATCTCTTGATAAAATAAAGGAATTAAATTTAGCTTCAACCTCAAGAACATTTATGAATCTTTCTCCGCTGATGGAATGCTCTAAAGACCGGAATAAGGAAAAATCTGATGGAGTAAGGTCTGGCGAATATGGAGAGGAAAAAAAAGTTCCCAAACTTGGAACTTTATTTTCACCCGCGAAGTGCGAGAGGTGATAAAATTTTTGTTGAAGATGCAAAAGTATATATATATATTTTAGTCTGTCCATACAAGGAGCTGAATAATGTTCATAATTTAATTTTTCCAGGGAATCTGGTGTCTTGACTAAGATGGCAGCGATAACTTTTGTTGTCTGTCCACATAAGAGGAGGCAGAAAGAGTTGAGTCATAATAATAATTCTTTAAAGCTGTCAGGTAGTTTGATAAAGAAATGAAAAATGACAAAAAACTGAGTTAGCTGCCATCAAAACTGACGACGGTGAAATTTTTCTCTCCACCAAAGAAAGTGAGAAGGAGTTGCGCAATGCTCATCATATTTTGTAGGGAATGAGGTAAGCTCACATAAATGTGAACGATGCCAAAAACTAGAATTAGCTGGCCATCGAAAATGATAGCGAAAAATTTTGTTGTCTTCCCACCCAAAAAGAGGCAGAAGGTGTTGAGTCATAATAATACTATTTTTTTCGGCAGTCAAGTGGATTGCCGTCAACCGGGACAATGTGGAACGTTACGAGGCAATGCCGTTCACAGAGGCCTAGTCGTTTGTGATGCAACTTAGAATGCCAGATATGTGCTCAAATACTTCAGAAGGCGTGTAGTTATCTCCGCCAAGGAGGTTATGTTTTCATAGGTTTTGTTTGTCTGTCTGTCTGTCTCTTGGCCTGTTAATGAAATATCCACTGCGAAGCAACATTGGGTTTGTACCGTGTGTAGAGAACCTACGACAAATGCTACACCGAAAGTTGCTTGCACAAAATGTGAATTTCTTTTCGGTGTTCCTTGTGCAAAGTTACTTCCGGGCATGATCGGCATGATTAACAGATTTCCCAAAAGCTTCATGTGGATTTGTGACAGATGCTTACAAGCTTTAATGCAAAGCCAAAATGCGTAGCATCTGATCCAAAGGAACCAGTGGGTGTAAGCCCGAAAACAGAAGGAGAAGAACCACTGCAAAAATATGCGGAAACCAGCGATCATGATGCAAAAGAAATCAGTTATGAAATTGCACAGAGCACTACGCAGCAAGGAAATTTCATACAAACACTGTTCGAAAAAATCTCGTCCATGGAGACTTATATGGAAATAAATGCAGCATGGAGGGGCAAGACAACCTTGGATTCCACCAAGAGTAGAAAATCCCACACAGCTGTGGGGTAGGAAGTAGAATCCTGGAACAACTCATGAACTGAAAACGCAAACAGCCAAAAATAGAATGAACATCGAGAAATGAAATCAAATAAAGATGAAATACTTAGCAAAATCCACGTTATAAACATACGAAGCCTGTTAACGAAAAATTACAGAAAACAAATGGTTCTGAAGGATATAATAAATCATGCAGGTTCTAAATTGATTGCCGTTACTGAGGCCCATCTAGATGACGCAGTCAACGATGCAGAAGTTAAAATACAAAACTAGAGCACTCTGAGATCGTATGATGTTACGAAACAGATCGCACAGATAGGGATATGCATACATATAAATGAAAATTTCAAAAAATATAAAAATTATTATTAAGACGCAAATGCTCAAAATTCAGTAAAGTTTAATAAAATGTATGTGCGCGATCATTCAGTGCCTAACATAAGCGCGAACTGTTTTTGATGTGCGCGATCCTCCAAAGTCCAGTATGTGTGCGATCTGTCAGCGCCTAGTAAAATGGGCAAATTTCTGCACGCGTGCGCGAATCCTGCGGTTCCCAATCAGATGACACAAGGCAAAAGTGTGGATGTAATATATTTAGATTTTGCCAAAACATTCGATAAAGTAGACCATGGAATATTGCTACTCAAACTCTTCAACTTGAGCATCCGTAGAAAATGTCTAAGATGGAACGAAGCTTTTCTGACAAACCGAACCTAAAGTGTAATTATAAATAATAAAGTGTCCAAACGAAAGTTGGTACTCAGTGGAGTTCCACAAGGCACCCTGCTGGTTCCAATACTCTTCCTTATCATGATAAATGATATGGGGCACCAATGCCAGTTTGCCGTTCCATCATCGTTCGCTGATGACACATGGATATTAGAAGCGGAACAATGATTGGTAGACGTACGGAAGGTGCAACTAGACCTAACCAACATCTCTCACTGGACATCGGTTAAGAACATGACCTTCAACGAATCAAAATTTGAACTTTTACGATACGGAAAAAACTTCTCTCTTACTGAATCTACGTTTTACATGACGAGAGATGGGAGCGAAATCGAAAGAACGCCAATTTTAAGGGATCTTGGGGTGAGAATACAAGATAATGTCACTTATAAAGATCATATGAGTCGAGTTGTTACCGTAGGCAAGAAGTGGAGCGGATGGGTGCTTTGAACTTTCTCTTCACGAGAGGCAGACACATTGCTCACCTTATGGAAACGACTGATACTGCCAAGGATTGAATTCTGTTCACAACTTTGGATATAAAGCAAACGGAAAGACTTAGAGCGCCTCGAGGCTATCCAGAGATCGTCCACTGTCAAAATCCGATGCATGAAAGATTTAAACTATCACGAAAGACTGGCTCTACTTCAAATGTACTCAACTCAAAGGAGATTCGAGCGCCTTACGATCATGTATATGTGGAATATTCTAAAAGAAATTACTGTCAATGTCAATGGGCGAATCCAGGACAGACACTCAAACCGTATTGGTCGCACTCGTGAGGTGCGCATTCCGATCAGAACTGGTGGTGATGCGATAGCCACAAGGTATTCTAATAGTTTCGTGGTCCGAGGGGCGAGATTATTCAACAAAATGCCTCGCCTCATTCGAAATGTCACCGGTACAGAGACTGCGAGATTTAAACACTTACTGGACGCATGCTTACTGAAAGTGTCAGATAAACCTGCTGTAAGCGGCTACGTGAACTGTGAGGATAACTCGCTTTTAGCCATCCCGCTGGTCACGGACTGCAGCATCACTTCTGCAGAAGATGGGTGGCGTGCGTAACATCGCCTCCACCTCGCCCGAAGTATCATCAAAGGTATCATAGGTAAGGTACCTCCGCCAAAGAAGTTATGTTTTCGTCCGGTTGGTCTGTCTGTCAATCATCATGATAACTTGAAATGTTGTGGACGGTTTTGACGAAATTTACAGGGATTTTGAGGTTTGTTAGGAGGCAGCCCCTATCATCTATTAAATGACTCGCGGTTACAATAAAAAGGGCTCCTCACAGTGCGTCGCATTTAGGCCCTGTTTTGCTAAGTCTTACACGCATTACTGGAAGAATAACAGTTGTAGGGGTATTCCGTGTCGCCAGGCTGTGTCGTATGCCTTTTTAAATTCGAAGAAGACACAGATAGTGTGTCCCTGAGGTGTCTTGTTTCCTGTCGATATGTCAGTAACTTTTTGAGTTATGTTCTGACAAACATTTCGACGGTCAGACATAGCCATAACTTTCTCATTGGCGATTCTTAACATTTCTAGCGATTTCTGTCAATTTCATAAAAATCCATTGATAAAATTGTGTGGTATACTCCCAACAAACAATTTGCCAAACCGATCATCAACAATTTTTTTTACTGTTTTTAAACACGTTCAATAATTCCTTCAGATTTCATGAATAAATAATTGTTCACAGTTTTTCAATTATGTCATTGAGAAAAAACAAAAACAAACATAGAGTCAAACAAAGATATCAAACAAAAATTTCGCCTTTTGTTTCTATTCCTCTTTAGTTTCAAGTCAAAACTAGAACACCTCGTGGCGTAAAACCATCACCCGCGGTAGTTGGCGAACTCAACGAAGTCATTTTCATTGGCCAGCTATATCCTAATTTCTCATATATATGCTGTGTCCAACAAGGTTACATTGCTACGCCACTACCATATTACCTCCTTACTAATAACACAAAAAAAAATAGAACGCCCGTGCTGCAGACGATCTGCCGCGGTGGAGGAAACTTCGCTCCGGCGGAGGAAAATTTAACGCCATCATTCTTGATGGCCAGCTAGGCCTAGTTTTTGGGCATGGGGCTACATCTAGGTCAACCCCCCCCCCCACACTCCCTACAAAAATTATGAACATTGCTCAACTCCTTCGACCACTTCTTGTGTGGACATACATACAAATATGTATGCAAATATACTTAAGACATCAACGAAAACATTATCACTTCCCTCACTTCGTTCGCGGGTGATAACAATAAGTATTTTCAAATTAAAATATATTAAGTTCAAATTACCGTAAGTCAAGTAGATACTTAAATGAGTCCGTTTCAAATTAAAATAAGTCAATTTTAAATTGAAATAACTCCAGTTTATATTAAAATAGGTCAAGTTCAAATTAAAATAGCTCAATTTTAATTAAAATGAGTCAAATTCAAATAAAAAATATTTGCTGTAGCTAGTACGAGTGGCAACAAAAAGCGACCAGTGGTAATTAATGGTGGTCAATTGTAACTAGAGGTATCCAGTAATAATACCTAGTAACAGCTACTTGTAGCTATAGTGATAACTACATTAAATGTAATAGGAGCGGTCACTAGGGGTAAGCAATGGTAACTGACGCAGTTGTAACAAGTGTTAGCACTTCCAAATTCAGAATAAATAGTGATAAACTCTGGGGCAGCGCGTTACAAATAGGGTCAACGATTGTCAGTTAGTTGTAACTAGTTGTGATAAATGGGAACAAGTTTCAACGCGATAAAAATAGAGGTAAATAGTAGTAAATGGTGATAAATAATTGTACGTTGTGGTAACAAGTTGTAAACAGTGGCATTTAGTTCCATCTATAGTTCACCATGCATTTTATCATGGCAGCTAGGTAAATGTCAAATTCCTCTGTAGCGTATCCAATTCTATGGGTATTTCTGAACTTTTGTTCGGCTCATATCTTAGCCCCGCCCGCTACCTACATATAGAGGAATCTCAGAAATACCCATAGACTTGGCAACGCTGTAGATTAATTCGACCACGACTGAACTGCCTTGATAAAATGGTCAGACTACAACGCTCAGTGTGTATAACTAATGGTAAGAAATTGTAAATAGGAATAATTAGTGGTTACTGATTATAACCAGTAGTTATTTTCTTAACTAGTGGTAGCCAATTGTAACTTACTGTAGCTAGTAGTACTACTTGTAACTAGTGAGGCTAGTGTTAACTATTTACAGCTAGTCCGAACTAGCGAAAACTTGCTGTAGCTAGCTGTAGCTAGTTGTAGCTAATGATAAGTGAGTGAAAATAGTGGTAACTAGTAGTAAATAACTATAACTTACGGTAACTAATTGTAACTAGTGATAATTAATTATTATTATTAAAACTTTACGCTTGAGCTCCCACGGACAGGTAATACAACCCAAATGATGCATTTGCAACACCGAGAAGCCCAAAACGCTGCTAAAGGAATTCCAGCAAAAAAACATTTACAGCCGACTTAAAAGCATGCAGGCCAATACGACCAAAAGCCGATGCAGGCAACAAATTCAAAACTTTAGCCGACCAGGGCACGAAGCACCGACAGAACTGATTAGTTCGACATATGACAACCTCCAAAGTGAAAGAGTGCGCTCCGCACGCAGCACGAGTCTCTCTCCCAAAAACCTTGAGGGCAGGGAGAGAAGAATACAACCAATGCCTCTCATTA
>LQNS02000226.1:9518850-9545610 GCA_001587735.2 Parhyale hawaiensis
CTGAGTCTCCAGCTCAGGATAGAAAAATCTGATAACGCCTTACTCAAGGTGATCCGTTACGGGCCTGGTTACAAACTATCTAACATGTATAGCCGATGGCAGCGCATACTCTTTCCGAGCAGGGGCCAAACAATGGGCCGAAATGCAGTGTAGTTAATAATGATAGTATTAACTGATCTTAGTTTCTAATGCAACTTTAGTATTAAGCTGTCTCCTGTGTACCATTCCATATGTGTACCTAGTAAAGCATATTATTATTATTATTATGTAGGAAACAGCGTTTGTAAAAGGAGTGCAAATACAGAGGAGGGAGAAATACAAAGCGCGTAGAAAAGGCTTGCAGATGCACGGAGAAAAATTCAAAAGTAAAGTCGTACGTACATATCTTTATCAGGACACAAGTGCGAACTCTTTACTGGCAGAACAAATGCGAGAATCACAGGTGACATCAGACCCATAGGAGAGGTTAGATGAGGTGTAAGATAGACGGACTGGGTAACGGTAGACAGGGTTAAGTGGCGAACGGTGCTGTAGTTTAGACCGGGTGAGTCAAGTTACAAGCGCTGCATCAGGTCAAACTGTTAATTTTAATCCATATATGCCATTGCATACCATAATTTTCTTTTGTGCAATATTTACCGGCACTTCAACTAAACTAGTAAGTTACTACTGAGAACATCTGATCGTGATTTTACTGAACTTTTGAAATTTCTACTGAGCAATTTGTTTCAAGAATTTACTATGCCTATCAACATGGTGGAGTGTCTGTGTAAAATAAATAAACGTATTCTTTTTATTTATTTAAGAATACAAGCATATCAGAAGATTTTCAAAAGTTATGCAATGTAATTACGAAATTTTTAAGGCAATTCAGGCTAATTTGGTGCTTTTTAGGCTAATTTTGAGTTTCACTTTTTCAAAATAGCAGTACAACTTATTGAAACTTTATTATTGGATTACCGATACCGCCGAAAATTTTATTTTAATTACCGCTTTACCGATACCGATTCAAAGGAAAAAATTACCGCTACCAACCTCGGGTCGTCACCACGTTTGTGCTTCTTTTTATCCTATGATTTAGATTTCCAGTGGGACAAACTATTTCTAGACTCATTCATCGATGTATAAGGAATGGAAATCCATGGAATTTTTATTATAACTTTTTGCGCAGATAGTTCCACATACGGTGACATACCTATAGCTACCATATGACTGGATCTGTCACTGATGGTGTCCCCCCCCTTCCCCCCCCCCCACAGCGAGAGGGGGCTGGATCCACCAGTAGCTGAAGTGAACCAATCGTACCTGCCAGCAACTTCCTACGACATACCAGTAGCCGAATTAGCAACTTACTTTTATAGAAGGAGAAGGAATACAACGTGCTAGGAAACATTTATTCGTGAACTTAACACTTTGTTTCATGCATGCAGCACTTCTTATGGTGTGGTGGTGAAGTGACAACGGTTCGGCATCGCATCAACGGAGGCCCGGGTTCGATTCCCAGTACGGCACGCTACGGATGTACACTGCGTGGAGCACTCCAGCACCGAGAGGCCAGGCAATGCACGATGAGGGATCCTAAATTGACTCTCAGCATGGACTGCTTTTCCTGCTCTTCACACTACTGGATCTTCAAAATTCTAGAATTAAGGCAAAAAAGAAAATCTCGATAGGTGTATCCATTGTACCCTGTATACGAGATAATAAATGATATTTGTTTGTTTGTTTGTTATTGCTGCGAGAGGGGCAAATTAATTCATAAAAGTAATGATTAGGCCATTATTAGGCTACGCAACCTCTGTGCGTGCATGGGGTTGAAAATACCGGTATGGAGCATATTGTTTAACACTTCAGATGGTATAGTGTAAGTATCGTACTTCATCTCACTGACTTACAGAAGCTTGAGGGTCATCAGTAAATTGACTTTGATGCCACAGAAAGATTATTATCAATTCTCTTAGAGATTATGGATAATCGATGTAAAACCAGGTAAACGAAACAGTCTTATGAATGTAGAACGACTCCAATATGTTTTAGTATTTGAATGTTTTAATTATGTACTTTTTCATTAAAGCATGCCGAAGGAAAATGCATATAACAAGTAACTTTTGAGTGAAAATACTGAAAAAACACTTTGTTCAGCTCGTTTATTTCTTTACGTGTGTAGATCTTTAAGAGCATCGTAATGTTGCGCTGTTGAGTAGCTTAAGAATTAAATCAAAGGAGTCGGACCCAAATAAACCAACATAGCGTTTGCATAAAAGCTCTATCTTTACCTAGGCGAAGCTGGATCCAGAGCACCATTTCAGGAAATGTTAACTTTCGTTCACCTGCAACATATATAAACTTGTAATTCAGGCCACTCAATTTTCTTCGGGAGAAACTCCCTACAAAAATTACAAATTGTAAGATATATAAACTTTTAATTCAGGCCACTCAATTTTCGGGTGAAACTCCCTACAAAAATTACAAATTGTAAGATATATAAACTTTTAATTCAGGCCACTCAATTGTCGGGTGAAACTCCTTATAAAAATTACATCAAGTTTCCTATGTGTGAGTTATAAGCAAAATATCACTTGGGCCCGGAAGCAAAAGTTACCTACCGTAAAACTTCCCTAGAAAATGGTAGGTGAGGAAAAATATCAACTTCAGCGCACCTTTTCACAAGATATCCTTTTTTTAAAACTATCAGGACTGGCACCTCCGTGTTCATGAAAGGGTAAGCTATCGTGAACTGTTAGCAAGTCTCTGGTTCTGCGAGATTGCCCTAACAAAATTCAAGGCCGACGCTAAGAAGCTGAATTAGTTTCAACTTCCGCAGTGGCCCTGATTTTTTGTAGGGTTACCGTCTTTGCTACATAGATATTTTAAAGCTTCAGTCTATACGTTAGGGTATAGACTTTTTTCAACTAGCTACCTGTACAAACTGATTGGCACATCATATGCAGCGTAGCAATGAAAGACTTAAGTACGGTGCTTTGTAGTATAGGACGGACGAATTCACGTAGACTCGCAGAGTGTTATTTTGTATGTTAGGTATACAAAGTATCATCGATTGGCTCTGCACTTCAAACAGAAGCGTGGGCTTCGCCGTTTTAAATATTACTACGAAGTTTCAGCGAAAATTCGATTACGCATAAAAAGCTGAAACCGCCATTTTACTGACCGCGGTTGAGTTTACAGGCGTCTCAAGAGCAATCGCTACGAGGTTACCGCTTAAAACTCCACTGAATGCGATAAACCCAAAGCTTCTGTTTAATGTCCGGTCAAGACGACCCAAGACAGCTTAGCTAAATCAAGGCCATCGGCTAAACTCGACACTATTGCGGCAAAAGATGGCACCAACATCCTGCAAAGCTTCGATACAAGAAACGAATTAGCTTCACATGTTCTGAATTCAGGCGTCGACATAACGGCCATTGTTCGGAACCTGGACCTAGTTTCCATGGGAACGGGACTATTGGCCCGGCTACGGTGAATTATCTTAGCTAATCTAATATAAATTTTACTCTGTCTGTAAGCAGGAATGCTCACAAATCAAAACAGCAATTCTCATCTCAGGTAATTAAGCAAATATAATCTATCAGGGTGAGCCATTACCAAGTACTGGCAACGGAATGTGATGGTCATTTTCCTGCGTTGTCTACATATATGTAGTACTTATGCACTAAAGCAGGAACATCAGCAAGAAGAAAAATGGGATACCGGCAGTACAAACATTCGTTGTCTCCGCAACATTCCATATAGGCACGTAAAGGTAAATGCAAATCGTTCAAACAGTAACCTGAATAGCACAATACACAGTATAGTTCAGATCTACGGTAGTATAATCAGAATGGAAAAGTACCAGTAAACATGACTGCTCCATCTCTTCAATTGCCACATTTACTTGAGATTCAAATCCTAATTATCATTAGGGACGACATAGAATGGTACATCTCACTGTTTCTGTTACCTGCGTACGGAACGGTAGTCATCAATATAATTCAACGGGTAAACAGTTACAATACATCAATATATATATATGCATAATGAACTTTATATACAAATCTGGTGACACATAAGCGTTTGAAGAGTAAACAAAATATCACACAAAGTTTACGGTGCTCGGGTGAAGTCGCCTCGTCCACGCACCCTAACTAGGACACCCGCATGCACTGATTCGTGAGCAGATAAATGCCTACTTGCGCACAAAGGAGAGTACGGCTGCAGTCGATCACAGGGTCAAAATAGCCATGCCGGAGTCTGAGAATGGTGGTAGTGATGAAATTGCACGTATAGTTAGTGAGAGAGCGGTACTAAGGTGAACTCCATTGCAATAGTTAATTCACATTCAAACTATGTATAGCTATATAAAAGGATCGCAATGCTAGCATAAAAAAGTTTGCAAAGCGGTAAGTTACTGAACCTATAAATCGTTTTGAATCCGTTTGGACCATGTGCCATTTCATAGACGGCCTTACAAATAACATCAAGTACTGCGCCTTCCCATTTAGAAACGTGGGTTGTAGTTACTACAGCTGCAAGTTGTAAAAGATTTTCCGGCATTATCGGAGATGGATAAGAGACGGAGAGTCGACGATAGATGACGATAAAATCTTCGCGAATTCAATTCCTTACTGTTGTATTTTTGAACGCTCCATGCCAAAGTGAAGCGATTTCTCATTCATTGAATTTGCAAGCTATTACAGATCGACACCATAATTTTAGGAATCCTTTACATTCGTAAAGTGGTTGGAATTTCCGGTAACCTAAGCAGTACAAAATGCAATAGTTCGTGACACTTGAACTCTTATCTTTTTTTTTCTTAGACAATAAACTAGGAGATGTTATGGGTAACGAGGGTAATGGATCGATGACATGGTCTGGAGCTGCTTAATGGTAGCAATTCCCTATTTTTCATATACTGTATATACAGCACATATGTTGTTTTTCTTGCCCTGCAAACCTTGTCTTGAAGGTTTCACGGTCAACTGACTAGATTCATAGATTGCCATAGTGAAAAATCCCAGGCATTTACTCGAAGTCTACAGAAGGCGGATAGAATAATATCAGATAATAAAATATGCAACTGAAATAGGCTTAACGACCTGTGATATCTTCACTCGCGGCCTGTTCAGGTATTATTAGTATGAATTGATTTATCGGTCGTTCAATAGGCCCCATGTTTCATTCCCCATTTTTTACTATATATTATTTATAAGGCATTTTTTGCTCAAAAACGGCTCAGGTCACGGTTCAAATTTTGCATCTTATGACGGCCTCCGGACGCAAGTTCTTAAAAATCGCCCTTAAAGACAGGGATTATAAGAAATAAAAAAGGCTGCAAAACAGTCGCGCCCAGCATTAGTTAATAACAAGTAGTCGTAATAGTATGCTCAACTATTGCTTATTTTAAGGTGAATGGGCATTGGCTAACAATTAAGTTTATGTTTCAAATTCAAGGCACAATTACGTATTCGTTCACTTTCCAATAGTTCAAATCCAATTTATCAGCAACAACTCACTTTTTTCACTTCCATGGGGGTCACACTTCACAGAAGTTAAATTATGTAAACTATCTGATGATAGCGAACCTAATGCACTGTTTTCAAGTCATTCTTTATGACTACGTTTCATAGAGAAGCATTTGGTATTTTACACGATTTGAGATCATAATAACAAATTACTGTACTTTCAATATAAAAAATAGAGTCTCTATAGCTCCGTTCACGTTACTTACACTTGTCAATGATTATTACAGTGTAGATGTAAAGTTTACATACTGACCATACATACGTAATCATAATAGTTGATAAAACTCAACAATCGCTTTTCTTCATCATGGTACGGTAACTATTTACATAATAGTCTACATAATGTGCGCGATGAAACAAGGAACATTGCAACAACCATGTCGATAACAGCGAAAGGATAAAACCTTGCCAGTAAGGCTATAAATACACAAAGTTCTAGGAAATTAGCTAGTACTGACTAGAAGATAGCAATTTCCATAAAAGCTTCTTTAAATCTGCAGAATTTAAGCGTCATTTTGAGGGCTAACAAGAGTAAATTAACCTTTCATTTGAACAGACCTGGGCTACAAACAGACCAACTTGAGCAACATGAAAACATAACAGGAAATATGAATATTAGAAAATAATGCGCTCGTAAGCTAGGAGTTAAATGCATGTAGCACGTGCTTATATACGGTATTTTCTATAAACAGCTATCCGACATCGACGATCAGTTAAACCGACAAAATTTCGTCTCTACAACAGTTGTGTACCACACTGGGGCGGTTAATTAGCAGTAGAAATAAATTATTTTTTACTAAAAACCTTGTTATGAACTAGACCTGAAGTAAATTGTGCTACGCCTGTCATTCATTATTATGAAATTAATGCGCCAGACACGGCAGCAAGACAAACTGTCATTTCTATAGATCTAGGAACTGGCCAAAAGAGACAGCGTACCATAGAGAGGAAGTGCTATCTCGCCAAAATGCACAGATCTCGAGGGCTCTAGAGCAGCAACCATTTTGCAGAGATCTAACAGGAGACGGAGCGCTGGACAGAGGAATTAATAGGTATTTTATCAGAGTGTATGAAGAGCTCACTGCCGCACGAAACAAGAGCAATGCTAACTTTCCAGGACCTAGAAAGTGATGCAGCACCAGAAGAAGGAAGCCAGCAAGTTCGCTGAGCAAACCACGATGATGAATATTAGCCACGGGTTGAAAACGGCACCTGATCAAAAAAAAAAAACAGTTCACATAAATCGCATTAAAACACATTTTATTTTATACGTTGATTGACACAGAAAGCAAAACCGAATGTCTACAGACCTGAGTAAGTAAATAAGAAATTACTGTTTCCTCAGATTGTATATACGAAGTTATTTTACTCGACGGTAACAAACAATGGATATGACCACAGTAATAAAAACAAACAAACGTTGTATAATTCCATGATATTCAGTAGATCAATGTTTTTTGTATCATGTCTCTAATACTATTGATAATGATAATGATAACAAAATGTCAAGTGCAGTAATAGTAGGGGTTCATAATACATATCACAACGACGTAATAGCTTTGTGAAACTTTACGTTTCAACTTACATTGTTATCCTGGAAGTGAGCAATACCGAGTGCATGTAGGTAGAGTGTTGTTGTAAAATGGGGCAACTCTGGGCAATATTGGGTAACTTTTTGCTAGCTAATTTCTCAAACTGTGAGAAAGCCAAGGTTGCCTCGGGGTTATATTAGTCCAGTAGTAAATCAAGTGTAACACTTGCCTGCCAACGCACGCATATATGTCAACTGAAGAAAGCAACTGTCGAAAAGTTACCCCATGTTGACATAGTAACCCTACTTTCCGGTACCTCACTCGTTGTCAAACCGTCCCACATTCTACCTCCAGCCAAAGTCTTGATACTGGGAAATGCAGCGCCAACATTTCTGCTATTCTAGCCGATAAGTAGGGAGCGGCGCTAGCTGAGCTAGAAATGGAGTGAGCGGAGGAGAGGGACGCACAATGACGTCGTACATAGTTGTCACGAACTTTCCATTTATGACATCACTGGTCTGAGACTAGGTGACTGTAGGCAGCAGTACAGTCCTCTTAATTTATAATCATGAGCCAGTGTATGTGGCTTCCTAGTAGCGAGTGTGTGATCAACGTGACGTAACTATTGCCTTTATAGAGATATAATAGCTAGACTATATATGCAGATAGGCTACTAAGTCATGAGTTCGGATAGAAATTAAGCATGGCAAGAACCAAAGCGCTCATAGAGCGTAAGCAATTTATCAAACTGCTATCCTGTCACGGAGCAGAAGCAGGTTTCAGACCGCCTTGGGGTAAATGGTATAATTAACGTCTCAAAATTGATCCAAAACACCGATACCTACGCTCACGTCGAAAGAACCACACCAAGTAAAGCAAATGAAATTTAACTTAATTCGATAAAAGAATTTGTGCTTTATTAATAGTGTATCTGTGTTCAGACAAACCTACAAAGAAATAGGTATTTATTTTTAATAAGTGCATAAAACAGCTAAGAATGTAAGATACAACTTACATTCTTTGATTCAGCGTTAGCAGTCTTTTTAATAATATTCACATTGGCGAAGATCACCCAACATCAGGTATGGATAGTACAACTAGAGAGCACTCTGAGGGTGCACACCTCCGCCAAGCAAGGAAACGATAACGGAAAATTAAAATTGATTCTGAAACCATTATTTCTTCTTATCAACTCCAAAGTCTAATAATTTGTGCCTTTTTATAGTATTAACAATTCTTGTGATTTTCATAAGATTCGTTCATAACATTTTGAGTTATGCCGTTAACAAACATCATGACACACAGAAGTCAAACACACAAACAGACAACCAATCATCACCAAAATTTCATCATTTATGTCTTCTAACATTAGTTACAACTTATGTAAATTCCATCAAAATACATCCGTAACTTTTTGACTTATTGTGCTAACAAGCATAAAATCAAACATAGCGACAAATAAATGAACGAACAGATCATCCCAAGAATTTGGTCGTTTACTCTTCGTACTATACCTAACAACTGATATAAAGTTTATGAAAATGTGTCCGGTACGTTTCATGTTATGACTTTAACCCTTTAAGGACCACTGGGTCTCACGAGTCCCGTTTCGCAAAAATGAAGTTTTAAATAAAAAAGGATCAGTGATTTTTGGACCTATGAGCGCCGCGACTATGAGACGGTAGTCGGAGGATTACAATTTAAGACCATCTCCAAAAATCTCAGAGAAACGGAAACTGGGTCCTTAAAGGGTTAAGAAAAAATAGGCAGACAGATAAACAAACAGGCAGATGAACGGACTTTAAAAAAAAAAGTTAATCATCTGTTACTCTTACCATGCCTGTAAATTTTGAAAAGATCCGTTCATAAGTTTTTGAGTAATCTTGGTGACGGACAAATAGATAAAGAGACAGACAAACACGACAAAAACACAACCTCATCTGCGGAAGTAATTAACTGACAAGTTTTCCACTAGCTGCTTGTTTCCCTTAGAGCGTAACAAATTAGCAAATAAATACCCAACGGCTACAAGAATTTTCAGCGTTTTTGTAGCTGTTCTTCGCAAATCAATTTAGGCGCTGAATATAATAATTATTACCATTCCTTTATAACCAGATAAAGATTTTTTTGCGCCAATGAACACTATGAGGTGTAAAAGGAATAAAGCTTCCTTCTTGCAAGCTAACCACACCTAGCGGCTGGCACCAACACTATCAGTACGAACTTAAAGAGAATTTCAACTGCAGTTTTCAGGTTCTTCTACAAAACAGACTATGCTATATATAGTGTATCTCGGGTTATGGTAGTATAGAGTAATAGATAACGCCTGCGTGGCAAGTGCGTGCTATGTGCAGAAGAATTCCTCAAACAGAGACTTCTCGAAATGGAGAAATTCCACAAACGAAAACAATCTAGAATACAACGTCATCTGTAGGGAACGTCATCGAGCGACTGGCAAAATGATGTGGTAAACCTTAACTGGTAGTTTGTCCTACAGTAGACAACTGCACGCTCTGCTGTGATATTTCACGAACGTAGGAGAAACAGCAATATTGTACATGCTGCAGAACTCGTCATCTCAGAATGGAGATTATTCTCTTGTCGCCGTTTTACGAGTAGAGGTAAAGCCAACCTGATCAAACACCTCAACTGAAAAACCCACATGTACTTGTTCGTGCTGCAGATATACGCCAACAAAACTACACTGTTCACCTATCTAAACAGGCTGTCACTCATTTTCAATACGCAATAAAAAATCCGGATGACGAAATTTATTTGCTTCAAGCCAACTGCTGATGCCATGAAGTTCTAATTCGCACTGACGGCGCAAGAGATGTTGGCCTGCATCCCATCTAAAAACAGGTAACAACTGTTGCCAATCCACTGTGGCCTAATCAATGCTATTCCTACGAAGTACGGTACGAAACTTTCGTTAACTGGTAAAGGGTTAACTACAGACGTACTTGTGATCACAACTAGCTGAAATTCATACCTTTAGTTGCTGGAGTGGAGCCCCTACCAACGTGGTAGTATGGTCGTGAATTGATGTAGTACCATCGGCTAGCTATGCCGAATGTCAAGAAACTGGACGTGTACCTGAGAAGAAAGCAACTACTCATAAAGTGAACAATTTTATTGAATGACAAAAAATTTGAGATACATCTGACAAAAATAAATTTTCTTCAACAGTGATTGTTGTAGAAAAGAGAGGAAAATGAACTAGATTTTTTAAATAGCAACTGATGTTTTGTATTTGTTGTAGCTACAAATTGACACTTACCCGACAGATCCAAATCGAGAGGCGCCATGCCGCGAGACCTGATTGAAGGAGGCCCTGGGGACACCTGGGCCTTTAGCACCAGCTCGGGATCCACCTCTAGCGCCAAACCCCCCTCGTCCTCCTCCACCGCCGCCTCCGCCACCTCTTCTTCCTTCTACCACATTGCCCTCAAGAAGCGCAAATACTAAACCTGTACAGAAGGATACAGTTATTTCCAGAGATAAATTTGTAATAGAAATTTTTTCCATAAAGTAATGCAAATCACCACAATACGCAACCGAAAGTAGTTAACTTAGATGCAACCACTCTTGATCA
This sequence comes from Parhyale hawaiensis, assembly GCA_001587735.2. Classification (NCBI taxonomy): domain Eukaryota; kingdom Metazoa; phylum Arthropoda; class Malacostraca; order Amphipoda; family Hyalidae; genus Parhyale; species Parhyale hawaiensis. Next base: position 9,529,497 of record LQNS02000226.1, read on the forward strand.
CATGTCTAGATAGGAAAAGATGAAAAAAAAATCCATTTTGCATCAATGGAGTTTAAAACATTTCTAACTTAAGATTTACTTATTGTTAGGTATAAAGATAGAAGATGAAGATAATTTTATCTAAGACCAATAACTCAAAACGAAGAGAAATTTTTTCAACGAAAATAAAATAAAAAAAGGCATCCCTATATTCTTGTTAATACATCATAACCTATTAGCGGCATGCTTGAAATTGGGGTATCTTATAGGGTTAGGGGAAGATTTCTGCCTAGGACGCACAGACAACTGCAATTAAAAACAATACAATAGGCTATCGAATCTTTGAATTTGCAGCTGATTGATATCTGACTTCAATAAAATATTATTACCGTAAAATAGCAGACCGGATGCGAGAAGAGAAATGGCAAGAGTATAAAGTAATTAACGTTGAAGAAACATTCTGTATTGCACGTGACTTACAACGGTGGTGGTTTTGGTAACGCTTTTGGCTGTGTGTGTTAGGTACGTTAGGGTTAGACAAGGTAGATAGGTCTACATTAGGGCTAGACGTTAGACGAGGTATGGTAAGGCTAGGCGAAGACCGATAGATGAGACTTTAAAGTTAGACGAGGTCCGTACTTAGAACTAAGATAGGTTAGGAAAGAGTAGCTAAGGTTTTGGTCACAACCAGTAGAAAAATCAGTAAATAATAGATCTTTAATGTAGGTCAAGTACATTACTGTACATATATATTTCTGTCGGGCAGACAGTGACCGGCGTCGTCAAGAAATGATAGCAAAAATAAATGCTTCAACAAAACTATTGTTTATGGTTCTGCTCCAAATTGTCCTTTTCTTTTCGTTTGTAAGCCTGCTACTTAACTTGCTTACACTCAGCTGTGGGGAATTAAAGCTTTGCTGTGAGGAGGAACTGGAATTCAATATCTATGCCGCCAGCAAAAGGCACTTTCGACGTAAGTGTTCGATGCGATTATATTGCAAAACTTATACATCGAGGATCCCGAAATCGTCCGGTAAATTCAATTTTTCTTTGCAATCTATTGACACTGACAAGAGGTAGACAGACCAATGGAGCAGGAAGAAAAGGCACTCAACCAACCAACCAACCAACACTGTTTTATTATCTATAGTGGGAGTTATCATCAACTAGGTAATGATTTGCACTGACATGAAACAAGGGGAAAAAATGCTTCCACAAAATCCCCGTTTTATTCGCTCCAATTCATGGTTATATTGCCCGTTTCAGACTTAGCTGAAGCCTGGTCAGCTCACAACGAAAGGCTTTGATGAGCGAAGGTGGAAATTAATATCCATTATACAGCCGAGAGGCACTTCGGGCGCTTCCAAAGCTTTCACTTCAAATTTCGGGAAACAAACAACGCATTTACTTAACAGGCTTTTTAGCTTTGGCAGCATTCTAATTTCGCCTAATCTTCCCCTATTTATTTTCATCATAATGGTGTGCAAAAAATAGATACAAATATATGTATATTGTGTGTATTTGATAATTACCTAAAAGTACCAGATACCGAAGACACCAAGACATGAATGCTCCAATAGGCACGCACGGTTTTCCAAACTTCAATGATTTAGTACACTTCAGATGACGTCATCCAATGCGGTGATGGCAACGGTATGTTGGATCCCCACTTATCGTAGGCACAGCTCTTCTTAGCCGTTTGTTTAGAAAATATCGATCACTCTGTAGTAAAATAAGAGATTCTGCAACGACAAACTTATAAAATTAATCAGTATTTCGTGTAGATACATACACAAGCGTGTAGAGAAGCTGGGGTCGCAGCACTGTGGTGACTTCGGTTTGTTACTCGTGCAACACACACAGAATAAAAGGCGCAGTTGTTGCACCACTTTTTTCTGCAATGAAGTGACCTTGTTGGGAAGCGCACCACAGGCAGGGGAACTTAAACAACAGTAACAACTTCAGCATAGGAATGAATTTGGCGCTATAGTCGGGGATATACAAACCTCTTTTATCACTAGCCTACGCGATAAATTATTTCTCCCTTACATTTATTGTACCTACTGTACTTCCGATAGGCCTACGTTTCGAATCGGAATGATTGTCATCATAACAACTTTTAAATAAGTGAAATCTTCGTTTGTAATTTCATCATCGCTAACATTAGGTCATTTGTGCCTCTTAACATTAGGAATAGTTAGTGTAATTTTCCTGAGGAGCCGTCCGTTACTTCAAGTAGCGTTCTGACTAACTAAGAAAGCACTTAGTCCAACACACACAAGCGAACGAATCGATAATTATCAAAATTTGCATAGTTGTGCTTTTTGACATATCTATTCCAGTGAATTTCGCCCATACTTGGCGAAAGTAATAATTGATAATTAATCAATTACACATAACTGACTATAAGTGATGAAACTCTGTCCGTTACTTGACACAAGATCTCGACGAGTCATCAACACTAGAATATGACAGAATTTGCGTTTTTTGCCGACAAGAAAATATGCTTAACGCGTAAGCAAAAACTGTAAACATTTGGCGCTCACCGCAAGCATTCTATTGCAAATTGCGCGTTCGTTTACGCTTCGGCACACCTTTATACTTGTACATAAGATCAGCTGGCCAACTATGTATCGTTCAAACTTTCTAATGCATACAACTTAATTATAAGTTTCTTCGTACATCCGTTGTATTTACAGTATTTGCTAACTCTCAACTTCTCAAGGCAACAGTTAACAAGTGTACTGAGAGTTCTTAGAAAGAGTGGCCGCTGCCGTAGAAACGCATAGAGAGCCAATGTATCGACTGTTTTACTATGACTCCCATCCCCTGACCGCAAACCGTTTGACATTTGCTTATCTCAACGATATCAACTTCAAAACAACTAGATCGGAGCCACGAGGATCGCTGCACTCTCGCCCATTTACGAGGATTTATTGAGTTCAAAAAGAAAATCAGATTTTTCCTGAGACAGAGTTAGTGTAGAACAACGAGCTACCGCCACCCCACACCGCCGCTGTTATCGAACTAAACAAGGAGGTTTAGTAGATTCTATTAAACCTCCTTGCTAAAGTCTGAACCCGACTGCAGTGGGCCGCGTCTTCATCGAAAAATTATGTGCGTGGATGCAACCACAACTTGCAAGGGCAAGCAGATTTATATCCACGCGACAACGAAAAAAGTGGTTGCGATGCGAAAACTCGTTCCTGGTTGTGTTTATGACCACAAGTCGTAACTTTTTTTCTCAGTGCACTTACAGGGTCGCACGTGTTTATTTACAAAGTGATTTAAGCTTAAGTAAAGTTGTTTAGCGCCTATGTGAGGTAAAATTGAATTTTTCTGAGGTTAAGAGGAATTGTGTATGGACATGTGTTATCGCAGGCTACAGTTTTTAGCAAAACAGCGTGTTGAAAGACCGTGATCGTTCGTAAAGCGGAGTTTTTATTTGTATGTCGGCAAAGATAAATCGTCTTGCATGTCGTGAGAGGGCGCTGAATACCGTCTCATGTCCATGTCGCTACTGTGGCTGTTCGCGAATACCCCCTCTGTTCCGAAATAGTTGTGCTAAATGTTATTCATGTTGTTCCGATATAATTGTTTCATTGGATATAAAACACACAAAAACTGGACACAACCATCGCAGGAGACACAGTAGNAGGAGACAAACTTGCTACATCTTTTAGACAAGGTCTTACAGCTGTCAGTCTCCTTTTATTCAAAATAGATAGTTGTGCTTGGTGACGTACATCGCCGTAACCCGTGTCGCAATCGTCATTGGAACTATGATTGCGACACGGGTTGCGACTGACTGGGTCACCGGTGCTACGCGGTGTAGCACCGGTAACCCAATAAATGCTGAATGCGATACACCCCAGAGGGAGTAGAACCAAACCTTCGTTGGTGATTGCGCTGTGTTGGTTATTCACGGAAACTCACCCAGGGCCGCCAACGAGATTATTGAGAAAACACAAAATCAGACTGCAAGAACACCCAAAACGTGATTACATCTCAAGATTGGAAAACATCTGAAACTTAGTAAAAAAAAAAAAACTACCTTATTACTTAGTAGGTGCTCTTGACGAGCTTTTAAGTTGTAATTCTATCATCTTGGGTGCGAAAAATAACCAAAGGACTGCAAGAATCGAACCCCTAGCAGTTGAGTCGTCCCTCAACTCCGACTGTCGAGTCTCGTCGACGTTGTACTGTGTTTGATTCCCTTGATCTTTGCCGTACGAGAAGCAAAACCGATTTTGAAACAAAATGAAGTTGAATTGAAGCAGAAAATATGTCTCTTCACATATTCTTTATCATTCCTGTGAATTATCTAGAAATATAACCTGTAACAAGAAGAGCAATTTACTTGCTTTCTTTGCCCTCTCGCAATTAGAGCTTTCGACTTTGCGTCATCAGCAGTCACTGTTAGGTACCTAATGCCAGGGAGTAAAAATAACCTTTTTTTACGCACTGCCCATTGTGTCTCAGTGACCTCAACAGCTAATGCATTGCAAAATTAGCATCACGCACGGTTCACACTTTAGTTTTTTGAACCACGTACAGTAGAGAGTTTGAACGTGTTACTGTGTCTGCTTTAACAGCAACATAGACCGCAACAGTACTTGACTCTTAGGTCTGACGCTGGCGGCCAAAAGTCGGCAACGGAAAAATGGGATTTTCTCGAAAGCTATTTTTCCCCTTATTTAATACTAAAGAAAAAATTCCAAGGTACCCAACATTTTTCTTGCTGAGAAGATATCTTGGATACGACGGGGACGCACTTGGGCGCTTGCTTGCATGACCGTGTCTGGACATGTTCATAATGGCTCTTGAGAAAATCCAATTTTTCTCATTTTGGCCGCCAGCGTCAGAGGCCACTTGAACCTAAAAGTCATGTACTGTTGCGGTCTATGATAGCAGAACAAAATGAGCAGCTTTTCCTGTTGTAATTGACTTCCATTAGGAAAAGATACTCGACTTTCACATATAACATTCACTATAAAATACTACATGGCTTACGTTTTTTTTACAAATATTTCAACGTACACACAGTTTATCGGTAGCGGCACGACGAAATATTCATTTTTTTATGAACGTAAAGCACAAAACCTGCCTTAAAGCTACGAAATTGGAGGCTAGCAAAGGCTTCACTAAATTTACAAACAAAGCTATTAAGGGCCATTTGTTGTAAATTATAAATCAGTTTAGAATTTGCTTATTTCAACGTGGTCGCAAAGTCATACCAATACTCAGGGAGTAATAATAAAATAACTAGAGCACTCTGAGAGCGCATACACAGTAGATCCGCCAAGAGAGGCAACGGTAACGAAAAATTCAATTTGACTCTAAGACCATAATTTTCTTGTATCAACTCCAATATTTCATCATTTGTGCCCTTTGATGGTATTAACAGTTTATGCAATTTTCGTGAAGATTCGTTCATAACTTTTTAAGTTATGCTGCTAGCAAACATTATGACAAACATGAGTCAAACATACAAACGAACCAACCAATCAGCACCAAAGGTTAATCATTTATGTCTTTAAACATTACTAACAAATCCTATAAATTTTATAAAAATTCAATCGTAATTTTTTAGTTATTGTGCTAGCAAGCATAAGATTAGAAACGGTTAGAAACGGTTTTGGAGATCACACCAAAAATTTTGTCATTTACTCTTCGTAATATACCTAACAAGTGAACAACTCATGTAAATTTCATCAAAATCCGTCCAAAACTTTTTGAGTTATGACATTGAGAAAAATGAGGCAGACAAATGAATGAACGGATCTTCACCATGAACAGCTGTTCCTCCTAACACACCTAGCAAACCCTGTAGCTCCGTCAAAATCCGTCCACAACTTTTTGAGTTATCTTGGTGAGAGACAGACAGACAAAGAGACAAACAGACAGGCAGACCAATCAGACAAAAACATATATAACCTCCTTGTCGGAAGTAATAATAAACTGGTTATACTAGAAAGTATAGATTTTGTATACTTATTAATTTGAGCAAGCTACTTTTGCAATGTGAATATATGAATGGTTCTCACCCGCGAACAAAAAGAGAGAGGTGATAACGTTTTCGTTGAAGATTTAAGTATATATATATATTTGTGTACATATATATATATATATATACACACATACATACATACACATATATATATATATAGCTGTTTGTCCGCCCAATAAGTAGTGGTCAAACGAGTTGAGTAATCTTCATAATTTTTTTGTAGGGAGCTTGGTGGATTGACCTAGATGTGGCTCATGCCAAAAAACTAGACCTATTTGGCCGTAAAAAATGACGGCGTTGAATTTTTCCACACAGGGGCAAATTTGCCTTCACAGCGGCACATCGTCCGGAGCACGGGGCATTCTGTTTTTTCCCTATGTTATTCTTAAGAAGGTAATGTAATGTGGCTACGTAGGGCGCTAACTTTGATGGACACGGCATCCATATGAAACAATTAGGATTAGTTGGCCATTGAAAATGACTTCGTTGAATCTTCCCCCTACCGCGGGTGATGGTCTTACGCCACCGAGGCGATTTTGTTAGTACATACTAGGGTATGTAGTTGCTAAACCGCACCCGTTGTCGGTCAACATCAGAGGCGTCTTTTTGTAAACACCTTGGGGATGAATCCGCTTGATTTTGCATGATCCGCACGTTTTTGTGACCACTTTTTGACGTGATTCTGATAGCACTCAACCGTGGTCAGTTGCGAAATTTGATCACAGCGTGATTTTTTTCCGCAGACTTATCATGCGTGATCAAAGAGTGATTGCAGCCGTTCAACAAGTTAAAGTTCAAAATTTTAAAAGCAAATTCGAGATGTTTTCTAATAGTTAGGGCAAAATTGAATAATGTTATTCTGATTGTTTGTAATATTGACATCCAGAATTATAGTTTCGTTTATTTTATACCTGTGTATGATCAAAATGTTTTACATACTGCAAGTTCACTTTTGCAATGACTTTAAAATGAATAACAGTTCCTTGGAAATAATCCCCCCCCCCCATTTTCCGCGAAATACGATAGAAATCTATTTTTCGATATAGACATGGCGTCTCTAGTTTGTTTATAAAATCGTTGACCGTTTTTGAGTTTTTCAATGAACACGATGATCCATGATCAGGAGCGTGGCCACCAAAAGACGCCTTAGGTCATATTTACAAGTTTGTTACAGTAAAGCATTTGGCATAGATTTCCTCGGCGTCTATTTCTTAAGAAATGTTTGAAGTTCTATGCGATATGACTCTTATTGAACTCCCTTAGGTTCGGCCAATTAATTCATCACACCCAAATATATAAAAGTGCGTAATATATCAATGATCTGAAAACAAAGTAATGTGGCTTGATTTTCAATCGTAAGTGTTGGAAAGTTTTTTTTTTCCCCGATTCACAAACGTAAATTAAATTAAATTTACAACTAACATTTATTTCATAGTTTGAAGTTGTGACAAATACTATGGTATACCATGAAAGCGTTTTCTGTATTAGGTGTTTATTTTCCTTTAAGTTGCAAGCCTATACTTCAGCAATCCGTAGCTCTACGCTCCATGCTACAACAACATAGTAATTTCACGTAACGCATAAGCTATTAAATTTTAGAAACTAAGTATTATCCTGTTTGACTTATTCATTAGTTCACATCTGCTTTGCATTCAAATGCATAGGCTCAAATGATAGTGTTGTTCAAAAACTTCGTGCAGATTTTTTGAAATTTTTACCCAGAGCAATTGTGAAGATTATTATTATATTCAGGAGTTTAAGTAAATGTGAAGAGGTATGCAATGCTTCACTTGTGGCAGTTGCTTAGTTAACAGACTTGATGGGTGAAAGATTTCTTTGATTGCCAAATATTTTTCAAGACTCTGACACACAGTTGTCAAAAGAACGAGTTTTGTCAGCTAATCGTCTGAATGGTTCTTTGAACACTCGTAAACACAGCGTTGAGTTTGTCGAAAAAAAGGCGTTAAAACGTACTCTGTCATGTTGAGGCTGATGACCAAGTGAAGTATGTATGTAAAGATTTGTACATCTGTTCACTCATGTAGGGAATTGCAACTCAAAATTCTATTAACTTGTTATTAATTCATGGACGCATCAAAGCATTCGGATGCAAAGATAAGGAAACTGTTCTTTTGACTACCGCGTGCACAGGCCAATACCGGTATTCGTAGAAAACTTCGGAATATGCTTGGCTCTATTCTTTCGCTGGTCTATTCTAGTGCTTACGGCCTGCCTAGGCTTGAGTCTACGGGCAATAAGTTGCTACACAATGGAAAGTTGGCGCTCTCACACGCTGACTGTGATACGTACCTTTCATGGCATAAATTGTCATAGAAATACCATTACCTACATTCGTGGAATTGAGGTGATAACTTAATGCTAATAATACACATTTCCCCTCTCTAATACTGAGGGCGCATGGCCCCATGAAGGGTATAAGCAAGACTGCAAACAAACAAGTAAACAAATACGTTCTGTTGCAGTAAGATTACGAGGTCAGCTGTGCCAAGTCGCATCGCACCAAATTCCACATTAAATTTATCTTGTTTTTTTTTTCCGGAAGGTTTCATACTTAATGCGAACTCAAATGAGCTTTATTGGGCGCAAGTAGCCAGCGCGCTAATACTGGCAGTAAATAAGGCACAGAGCATTTCCAAGCCCGCACTACTCAGTCACGCCACATAGAACAAAGAGACGAAGAAAGAAAAGAAGACAGAAGAAACAAACACTCATGCGGAGGATCCCTTGCGTGGTCCCCATTGATGGATCACTTCTCACCATTCGGCGGCCCAGCTCGCAGAGCAGAGGGAGAAGGATAAAGAAGCGACCTTAACTCACCAATTAACCATCTCAGCAGGAACTGCGACATTTCCTGAGGAAACAAGCACTTCGGGTCAGCCCCTGGATGAATGATGCCCATATATACTGGTGACTGGGAAAGGACCCGGTAGAATATAGTTATTACAAACCCCTGAGGTCGAAAACAAATAAGTATGCAGTCAATAATGCAGATTAGAAAGTTAATATTACATAAACTTATGGCTGTGAAGTCATTGATGTCACAAATGTTTTCGTAAAAATGCTAAAGAAATAGCTATCTGTAACTAACGAGGGCATTGAAAAATTACCGACAAACTAGTTTCTTTTCCATTTGTATTTTACGTTTACGTGTTATACTTGCGGCACCTTTCTACAGGGGCAAACATAGATTCCAGAGCACATTTTCTCCATGTGTAAATTGCGTTCGCCTGCAAGAAATCACAAAATATATACTTTAAGGTGTTCAGTATCTCGAAAAAAAATCTTCAAAAAGTCTCTGAAGACTATATGACTACCAAAAAAGAAAAAAAAAACAGTTAGCGTTCTTGAAAAATTCTGGCTGCCTTACACTATAATTTATTGGATTAAGTAAAATGGTAAGTGAAGCAGCACGTTTTCGTCCGATCCATCTTTTTCCACGGTCAACACATCTCTCGAGCTGTGGAAATAACGTACCAATTACCAGAAACCTGGTCGAATTTCACCAAGAGTAACAAAACAAACATCAATAAAAAGAGGGAGTAGTATATTGTGATATGTTACATGTTCTACGCTGGATATTCATCTTAGTAGGGAGAATTAGGGTAAAAATGCGTTTCTGTTGCATTTCAGCTCAATTTTATTGAAGCTTATGGCATATTCATATTTCACTTACAAGATAATGATAGTTTCTAATACTCCTAACTATTCTTGCGTTACGTCTAAGTTCCAGTAAGTTAACAAAGAAATCCTTATAAACAATCGATAAATATCAGTAAAATAAAGAACCCAGTTAAACTGCTTACAAGCGAAGTGGAGAAAGCAGTTAGACTGCCACATATTTTTTTAATAACTCTTCAACTAATATACTTATGTACACTATGTACAGAACATTGAAGGCTAAAACGCCGTCAATTTGCTACATTGTACACAGCGTTAAAAGCACACTAACAAACATGGAACAGTATACCGGTAAAAAAAACTGTAGCTACTGACACGTGCTCCATGGTGTTGCACCTCTTCTGCCAAGTCCCATTGCAGGAAAGGGTCAGACAAACCATGACTCTGACTACTGAGTTTTTCCAGTTTCCGACTCCCGACTTCTTGAACTTGAAAAAAATGATCGACTCGGACTATTTTTCTCGTCAAATAGGCCAATAGTTACCGATTCCTCATTCTAGCCAGTTTCCGAATCTAGACCCCAAATTTTACCAACTCAAATTCCGTATTGTTGCAACTGCATGGCGCGGAGGCGTGTTGAAATCAAAATCCCTCCGTTACCAGCGCTACGCCAGTATCATCTACGACTCAGTTGCTAAATCGTGTTACACTTGGTAGCCTAGGAACCTCATTTGCTCCATTTCAAGTTACGGCAGAAGTTCTCCAGGTTATGGCAGCCAAAATAGAGGTATGATTGCAACACTCCCATTTCGAGGGAGTTGAGTCTAGTAACAACTGTTGATGAACTTCGGTATAAACTAATGTTCTTGTTGGATTGCTATAGCCCTCTGTCTGACCGAGAAGACCTGCTTCCCCAAACTAAGCAACGGCAGACACTAAGCAACTCCGCAGATCTAAATCCATGCAATGTGATGTGTTCGCAAGGGGTGTTGCATTAGCCAACCAGCTACCTACCAACTTTCTACCGCCACCATGAACCATTATTTTCTACTTTCGTAAGAGTAACATAGTTTGAAGAGCTCGACAACAGGACGCGGGATAGGGGTTAAATATTAATGGAGTATTGCGCATTCCATCAGGTGAGTTGGTGTCTCTTGCTGTTTCATCAAGCCTTTCCTCAACAGACTGTGTAGAAAAGGAAACTGTCTGGGTCACTAGCTGGGCTAGATGGACCCAGTCTGTCCTGTGGCCTCTGGTGGATTTACCAGAGAGGGACCTGAAATTCTTTTGGGACCTACTGTTGATTGATGAGGCATGACAGGTGAACGGCGGGACATAGTTAATAGCGCGTGCACTTCTCATTGATAGAAAAAGCACACATTACTTATATGAGTTATAATAACAGCAACCAATGTTCGTAGATTGAATGAGATACACCAGCATTTGTTATAGGTGCATTGGTTGGCCACAGACTACGACTGCTGCGTAGAATGCCATGTGCAATACATATTTCTCCTTTTTTTATTCGTTTAAACAGCATTTTATAAGAGGTCCCGTGGCATCTGCTAAACTGTGCGTTTATGTTTTTTATCACAAACGACTCTGGGTTTATAAAGGCTCTTGATTGTCGATTGGACGGATGCTGCACCGAGAGCCTTCTTGCAGAGGCTTAAAAGCTCTTCTTTACCTATGAGTTATCTGGCTAAGATATTTTCCCATTGAAATGGCGCAACTGAACAACTTAATTTGTTGTCATTACTCGTATCAAACACCAAACTAATCAACGTTGTTGTTATAAACTCTCAGTTACCAATGTATGCTTCATAGTAAAAACAAGAACTTTACGTTTGTTAGTTTCAAAAAGTTAAGTAGGATCTCCAAATTTCCCTTCATGTTACGTGAGTTGGGTGGGCTGCAAATCAAGATAGCCGACCTCGTCCGCGGGACACTTTTATTCTCACTCATTTCTTTTTCTATTCTTTACGCTTTATTTTCCGCCAGTATAGTAGCGCAATTGGCCAACTAAGACTGACCGGTAAAAATGCAGAGATAAAATGTTGTGATACCGTTGCGACAAAATAAACTGAGTCTCACTGCTTGAATCACATCATATAAAGTCGATACGGTGGTACAACCAGGAATATAATAATAATTCCTAAGTTAGCGTTGGATACGATACAGCATCCACACGAGAAAATAACTGCTATTTCTCTCTTTCCTTCTGAGAATGCCCTAGTTCAAACTGTAATACGTCCATTTTATTTAATTTTTAAACTTCTTGATGCGTATCATATTATAAGGGATATGAAATGTCACACCTTGGAAAACGCACACCGCACCTTAAACTGCCTTATGTCTAGTTTTAGTCTCAATAATTTCTCTATTTTTATCGCAGATAAACTAAAAACGTTAAACAAAATCGTTATCCAAATTTCAAATGTTTAATATTTTTCATTCTAGTTATGACAGAATAATGAAGAAATTTACAAGTACAGCAGACCTATCGGATTTCGATGTACAGTGTGTATTACCAATTATATACATAAAACTACAGGTGAAAGGCAATCATTTTTAGCTTTGTATTGTAGTTCATTGGGATCCTCGAACGTCATACTTGATTTTGTTGCTTGATTATTGAAGTGTAAATATTTTACCATAATGACAGGCCAATATAGTTTTTCTCTGTTTTCTGTAAAGTGCATCAAGTGCATGGAACAATGCACAACAAATGCTAATTCTCTCTTATGTTAGTATTAAGTGTTGTTCTTATGTTAGTCTTAAGTATGAATACTTCAGGATGCTCTGCTCGAAATATGTTGGACCAAGCATCCATATGAGAAATACAAGAGTTTCCTTACTTACTTGCATTGATGCTAGTAAATCTCAGTTAATATATGATATATATGAGCCTACGAGGCAGTTTGAACTATATATTCTGAAAAATTTTTCGTTTTGCTTTATTAACATAAAGGCACGAGCAAAACGTCGTATACGAAAGCTATGGACGGTACATGCTCAGAACATGATGAACATAAGTAGAATCCAGTCTACAAAAACATTTGTCTCGTCTGCTATACATACAGTATATGAGAAGCAGGTTCTAACGGAGGAAGTCGGAACTTTGCCGTTGGCTTCTCCATAGAAACGCGCCTGTTGGTCCCACTATTGCCAAATAATTCATCGAATCTAACGGGAGAGGCAGCAGTAGAAAATTCCGCAGATAGTGTTTACTGCCACAAGTACAAAGAAGAGGACGAGCCAAGGGTTGGGTGGAACGCCTGAAAGAAAAGGAATCAGTAGGTATTGTTCATCGGAAAAACAAAATAAAGATTGCTCCTATGTTGCTCTTCATGATTATTACAATTATTACTACTACTTACCCTATAGCACCAGGAGCTGGATACTCAAACACCTCGTAAAGTTACAAACACCGCAACTGTACAGCTGCAGGCATGAATGCAACCATGCAACAGCTGAAGTTTTGCATTTATACTCTTCAATTTAACATCTGAGTCGGCCTATTATCTACGCATGCATCATTTGGAGGTTCAAAGCATAACCGTGACGATCAGTATAAGAAAGTATTAAAATTTGAGCCGCGATATCGGTACTTCTCCATGGAACTGTACAGTTTACGTTACCGTAACTTTACAAGGCGTTTGTGCATCCGGTTCCAGGTCGATAAGAATGATGACACGGCATCGCATTGACACCACCTAATTCTGATGCTCGGAATTGAGAACTTAATGTCGGCTCGATGCTTTACTAAACAAACACCAGCGCATCTACTCTCAGGCATGAAAGAATTACAAACTTCCTTCACGTGCTTCAAAAAATTACCAGGAAAACAATTTCCCTTCCGGTTGCCCAAACTCCCGCGGAAATCAGTCTCGAGTTTCTGAAGAGGCTGCTAAGTTGTCATATCCAAACACACGACTTAACCTTTTCTTTCAAGAAACAATTTGCTTCTCTCGTAAGTACACAATTATATGAAGTGTAACAATTATCTAACAGCATGAATGAGAGGGCTAATTAGATTACATAGCTGGCAGTAGACGGACCAACAGGCCCATTCATCAAGAGCAGCCGAGGCTTACGCCCCGTCCTCTATGTGCTATTGTCATTACGTCAAAGAAGTTCGAATATCTGAGGAGGTAAAGAAGAAGAAGAGACAATACTCAGCCACGTAGCTGGTCGTGCAGTCAAGATTAATTGCTGCATATCCGAGGAGACGTTAAGTTAGTTGGGGTATAAAAGATAACGTCCTGATTCAAAACCTGAATTGTCGTAGGAATGGCATGTTAGAAATACCAAAGAATTTGGGCATAGCAAACTTCCAGTAGTTCTAAGTGGCCTCGTATTTCATTGTTAAATAGGACAGACAGTTCTAGGCTATCTCACTTACATGTAAGGTAAGCCTCCATTTTCATCAGAAATTAATTATACGATGAAATCAACTAGAGTAACAACAGTAAATAGACAAAAAATGTATAATATCGTCAAGAAAAATAGGCAGTTGGAGTATAATAATGGGTTAAATACAAGTAAATATAAAAATCAAAGACGTATAGTTTAGCATAGGACAAGACTCAGGATGCGTGACTAATTTTACTTGAAACATGAATTTTCAGCTTTGAAATTATATGCTGAAAACAATCTGTCCAACTTACCGTAGCTCTGCTGCGGTGCTGCCGTCTCACCGACGAAGTAGTGAGGCCTCGAGTTGACGTAAAACCAACGTTCCGCCGCCCCAAATGATTTGTACTTGGAGCTGAAGCTGCAAAAACAACAGTTTAATTGTGCACAGTGACGCATTGAATGGAAAACTTTAGAAGTCTTAATATCAAGAAAAGAGAAATCTAAATCAAGTGAAAATAACAAGGGACGTGGGCAGTGGGAAGCAGCGTGCTATCAAATTTTCAGTGGTGTCTTTCAGCTGAGTGTCTTATTGTATCCAATTCAAAGTGTGTTACGAAACAGTTTTTCTCGTATATATAAGTATGTATAGGTAACTTAGTATGTGTGTATATATATAATTATATAGAGGATATAAAAAACAGAAATTAAGAAAATTCATCTTCTAGGTAGTGTTCTATTTCATGGAAAACTTAGAAAATATTTGGACACCAAACCGTTAGAATTTCGTAGACCTGGTGCGTGAGGGACAGGATGCAAGGACCATCAAGGAATTCAAGGGTTACAGGATCCTCAATATAGACATACAGTAGAAGGTTGTGTACGACAGTCAATGTTTGTGGGGAAGACGAACACACCCAACGATGTAGAACTCTCACTGGTTCCAATATCACTTGGGGAGGAGTTTCGAGCGTCACTCAGTCAATTATAGAGGCCAAAGTTGGACTGGAGGCGTAATGTTTTAGTCCAAGGGTACTTTCGGGAAAGTCATTAGTAGATTATTAGGTGGGTTGTTCGTGATTTCCAGGATTTACGAAAAGTGGGGAGGTCCTTGGCAGGGATAGAAAAACTAGGGTCAGCGGGTAGAATTTGGTGTGCGAGCAGCTTTCTCTGTGGCTCTCCCCTCGGGGGAGGGGAGCCTGCCTGGCAATAGTCTTACTGCCGACCTCTACCCGTTTGTTTAAGATACCGTAACCATGTGTCCGGTCGCAAGGGATCATCGCTGACACAGCGGTGTGATTAATCCGTGCATCCGTGTTGTTGGGCATAATTCGCAACGTTCCACCGTCATATCGTCATTCCTGCTTTTGCTCGAGGAGTGAATATTCCTGCTTTTGTTCACGGAGTGAATACTCCTGCTTTTGCTCACGGAGTGAATTAAACTTAAGCGCTGCGGTGTTGCACGAACCTTCATCTGTTGTGTGTAAGTCGAGCATTGCCGCCCTGATTTTCGGTTATACGGTTGAATTTATCAGCCCGGCAAACATTGTGTTAGACACTTCCGGACTGTGCATATGCTCCCAGGAATAATATCCACCATCCCTGTGGTTGACAATTCGTGGTGACATGCTTTTGTATTACAGTGATTTCCTAGAAGTCACACGAACTTGATATTACCTTTAGGTGCGTGAAAATTTGAGGTTATATAGGCCTATTGCAAGAAATAAAAATTATGCATGTGCCATCGTCCCATGGCCAGTGCCTGATATCACAAACTATTATAGTGATTATTCTTAGAAGTCGCACAAACTTGATATTATCTCGCAGTGCGTGAAGAATTGTGGTCATGGATGTAGTGGTTCAATAACCCTAATTTGCGCCCTCGCGCAGTTTCAATGTGCGTCAAGGTTGGCGGAAGTCTCCTGTTGCAGCGCGAGTCCCAAAATGTCTGATGTGCAGAGTCGTCGCTTCTTAAGTATATCTTAATAATAGAGAACCTGTCGGTTCAGCGTTTCCCCATGGAAATTTTATTAACTTCCACAGTGAGCATTTGCGTTCTGTGGGTTACTATCATGTAGGGTAATATTCACGAAGTGAGAGTGAAATCGGTGATGTGAGCCAGCTAAAATG
>LQNS02000226.1:9546737-9563852 GCA_001587735.2 Parhyale hawaiensis
GCCTTTGAGTATTCTCCACGATTCTTTAGGGTCACTTCTAGCATCGTGAAGCGCATTGTGAAGATCTTTTCGTTTGGCATCCCGGACCATTTTTCGAACGTCCTTTTTGAGCAACTTAAATCGTTTAACCCGCTGTTCGATTTAATAAGGATGTGTTTACATACATTTTATTATATCTTCGACGGCGGAGCATACCGTTTTTGCCACCTGGTCTAATGTTTCTATTTTGGTAAAGATTGCGATGAGTTCTTTTCTCACAAGCTTCGGTGTAGTAGTCTGGCGCAAATGCAACATTCCCTTGTATTGCATTTGCGCAGACCTAAACCCTTTGCTAAGTATTATTTGCTACGACATCCTTAAATCCTGTGCTCCCATTTGAAATTACCGGATTATGTGCGTAACGTCAGCCTTTGGCCCGTAAGTTTGGCGAATCAGTAGCTAGCAAAGTTGTTTTTTTACCGTTATTTTATTCCATTGGTGCGTTTTCGTGCGAACTCGTCATTTGTACAAAATTTCCATGACCTTTTTATACCAGTATATTATATGATCTAAATAAGTATCTAATTCGAACCTTCTTGCAGGCTGAAAAATCCAATCGCCTAGTATATTATTCTAGGTACAGTGGGAAATGGCTCGCCCCTTGGGGACATGTTTAAATTGTGTGCACTTTTTTTTATAATTCGTTGTAACAATTCTGTCATGTGCTATGTATCCCATTTCATGTCTTTGGTCATTAACTGCCGCTTATGTGCGGTCATGTATTGGAACGAGAACAATGAACTGGATTGTTCATGAGAATAATTTACCGGATTATTCCCAATTTATTATTCTTTTACAGTTCGTTCAATCAGTATTG
Source organism: Parhyale hawaiensis (assembly GCA_001587735.2). Classification (NCBI taxonomy): domain Eukaryota; kingdom Metazoa; phylum Arthropoda; class Malacostraca; order Amphipoda; family Hyalidae; genus Parhyale; species Parhyale hawaiensis. Next base: position 9,547,594 of record LQNS02000226.1, read on the forward strand.
GTCAGATTGGTTATTATCATCATCTTGGTTATTATCATCATCAACAACAAAGATTCACTATCAAATAGATTTACACATTGCATCCGTTTATTCATTTTCTTTATTCATTCATTATTATCAATATTAATTATATATACGAATAAGCGTATCTATTTCTAACATCACCCTTTACATTTCTATATTTCTTGCCTCGAAACAAGTGTATTCCTGGGTGATTCAGTAATACATATATATAAGTCAAATTCAGTGGTATGGTTCAGAACTTCAGTATATTTAAATCGTTCATTTCAGCAGCATATTTCAGTGGTTTGCTTCAGCCGAATGTTTTACCATAATTCATAACATATAGGCGCAACCAAGAGAGGCCCTGAAGACAGAGGGTCCCCCACCCCCATGGGACTTAGCAATAGCAGGATCCTATTTTCAGCAAGGTCCAGCTTATTCTCGTAGTACTGGATGTTTCAGCAGTATTTTTCAATACAATTCGACAGCATGTTTCTGTGTGTTAGTAGCATTGTTCAGTAAAATATTTCGACTCACCCAACAGCTCCCATCTTCCACCCGACTCCATTCGGTCGGCTGCCTCCACCTCTGCCCACTGTCGTCCTTCCACCAAAGCCTCCTCGTCCACCGCTGCTCCTCCCACCGCTACTCCTACCAGCGCTCCTTCCGTCCACGGGCTCCTGCCCCAGCCAGACCAATAGCAGCGCTGCAGGCACACAAAACACTCAAGTAGTTAACCAATCAGAAATCTTATGACGATTGTCAAGATATCATCAGACTACGCTTACTTAACAGTCGTACACATTGAATCGACCACTGTGATTTTTCGATCGAGTAAGATCTCTTCAATTCGTTCAATTTCGAAGCGAGATGAACTAATTCAATTAGGTTTGGCCTATTCACTGCCGTAGTGTCCGTTTGCGGAGAGTCCGAGTTAGCCAAGTGACGCATTTGATAAAGAAGTTTAAGCATAATTCTGATCTGAAACGATTGAATCATGGCTGAATTACGTAACGTAGTTCAGCCATGGAATAACTTTTCAGGAGCGGCCGTCTGCAATATCAGATTCCCCACTTTAGATCAAATTTCGGGCGGTAATGGGAAAGTGATTACGCGTGAGACTGTGGCAAAATTTAAGTCTAGCTTGGAAAGAGTAGGCGAATATAGAGGTCACCTTTTCACGAAATGACAGTTTCTGCACGAATAAGAAATAAACGAAAAAAATAAACTATTTCAAAGTCGGCAAGAATCGGAAAATTTTTTAATCAGGAAATGAAGTTGGAAAGTGACTAGAACCAGGCAGGTGTTGGGAGTCAGTAAAATTGGGCCTATTTTATTGAGAAAAAGGCCAATTTCGAACGTTTTTGGGGTCCAGTGGGTTGGAATCAGAAACCGGCTGGATCCAGGCGTCGGAGTCGGATTGAAAACTCTGACTCTGCCACCCTGATACACACGTTTAACGTCTACATGTTAAACAAGACTGTAGCTGTTCTAGTAACGCGGATGTTCTCGTCGCAAACAACGTACTCTATTTGCAACAGAACAATGCACTAATATCATGGGAGTCAGTCAAGTTAAAAGCATTAAGTATCAATCATAATCTACAATGAAAACAAATTAAATAATCGGTATTGGAGCGAACTAATGGAAGCCGTTATGCCATATGAACACAACTTACCAAGTATCAGAAGACATCGGAGACGTCGAAACATGACAGGCTTCGGATGACCTCCGCCAGACGTCTGTCTGTCCTTCACGACTCGTGTATTTCATCCAGATCACCGGTGGCCATTTTTCGTAGTTTTCATCCGTCGATGTTATTCGTTGCAGCCACGAAACATCTTCATTTAAAATACGAAAGCTTCCACATGCGCAACGAAGAATATATAGAGTGGAATTTTTCGCTGCATTTGCTTTAAATGTACTAGTTAGGATTTAAGAGAACCGCACTGTAATAGAACATTAGATTTCAGAGTATTGGTGCTGAAGTTTTGAGTTCACCTCAGTAGGGGCAAGTTTAAAGATCACCCAACATACAAGACTGTGAATAAACAGTTTTAAAATAGTGATGAAGTAAATACACAATGAACGAGTTGAAAATGTTTCAAAACAACAATACAGCATAGGTAGCGAAGAAACGATTATCATAATTAAAAACTACTCATCATAATGAAAGTTAATCTCAGCTAACATTTATTATCATTAATTATATTATTGCTTAATACACAGATGAATGAGATCACGAACGAACATTTAATATCATTAGTAAACCTATAGTTACTGTAAAATGAAATAAAAAACGAAATTTACATTACACTAAGAAATTTCTGAATGACTAACAAAATACCGGTCGGTGCATCACAGATGTACTTTGAACACCAACAAAAAGGCCTAAAAAAACAAATTAGTCCGAGTGTATGATGGAACATTTACAATCACTAGTAGACCATAAAAATACCACGAAATTAGATTACAAACACGCCTTGCATAATCCTATAATAGTATTTTATAACTAGAGTACTCTGAGAGCGTATACCTCCGCCAAGTAAGGCAACGGTTGCGAAAAATTCATATGAGCTCTGAAACCATGATTTCTTTTGTATCCACTCCAAAATCTAACCACTTGTGTCTTTTAATAGTATCAACAGTTTCTGTATTTTTTTCAAAATCCTTTTATAACTGTTTGAGTTATGCTGCTAATATTACGACCAACAAAAGTCAAACATACATACGAGCCAACTGATCTGCCTAAAATTTAATCAATAATATTTTTTAACATTACTAACAACTCCTGCAAATTTCATGAAGATCCATTGAACACTTTTCGAGTTATTACGTAACAAACATTATGACAAACACAACTCAAACATATAAGCGAATCAACCGATCTACACCAAAATTTAACCATTTTTTGCCTTTTAACATTAATTCCTGCAAGTTTAATAAAGATTCACTCAACAATTTTCGAGTTATTGTGCTAACAAACACAAAATCAACCACAGTAACAAACATACGAACGAACAAACAGATCATCAACACAACACTTTTCGAGTTATTGTGGTAACAAACATAAAATCAAACACAGCAACTAGGCTAACATACGAACGAACAAACAAATCATCACAAATATTTTAAATATTTAGTCATTTACTCTTTGTGATATACCTAACAACTCATGCAAATTTTATAAAAATCCGTCCATAACTTTTCGAGTTATGGCGTTGAGAAAAATGAGACAGACAAACAAACGGATGGACAGATCTTCCTAACATACCTAACAATCCCTGTAAATTTCGTCAAAATCCGTCCATAAATTTTTTAGTTATTTTGGTGACAGACAGAAAGACAGACATGCAAACAGACAGACAAACCCGACGAAAACATAACCTCGATGGTGAAGGTAAACAGACGAGTTCAGTCGCTGCTGAAGCAGCTTGTAGAGTGCAGGGCCCTGGGCCTCGGCTGCTCCCTGGCGATGGGACTGTTTGTTCGCCCATTTCCAGCTGGCTAATCTCATTCAATTTAATCAACTGAGCAAATTTTACAGTAGAAAAACATATGAGTATAATTTGACTCTTATAAAACGTCAACTGAACGTTTACAAAATTGCAGCTGTCACTACAGCGTTGAAAGAACTGTCAAGTTTGATCAATAAGTAGAAGTTAACAGGATTATTAGGTCACACGTGAGCATGAACTCAAGAGTTCAGGTGGCTGCTACTCTGTACTAGGGATTTGTTTATCTTTTTCTTTTTCATATTTTTTTAACATGAAATACATAAATTTAGTAAGATACAGTGAGTCAGTACAAACAAAACAAAAATCTAGTGTTAGTGCCAGACTATTACACAGAGTACTACTACTCTTGGTACCTGCCTATAGAAGCTACAAAAAGAATGCTCCACATTAAGTCAGACGAAGAAAACGCTAGGCCATTTTAAGCTGACTTCTTCTCACTTCCGCTCCATCTCTATATTTAAACTCCGCATATCAGCGGCCATTGATCATGCTTGCGGGCATTAATGACCATCGCTTTGGCGTCAACTCTTCTCCCCTTTTTTCTATTTTTTTCTCATATCTTTTTTCTCTTTCGTCTTCNCTACATTCTACTAACATAATGGCAATAGCTCATAGAGGACCGGGGTGTAAGTCCCGGTGTCTTTTTGGGAATGGGCCTTTTGATTCGTCTACTGCCGCCTATCTAATCTAATCTAATCTAATCTAATCTACTGCTCGCGACGTACAATCTGTAACTGTGTTACATGTTGATACATTGGTAGAATAAATGCAACATAACAGCTTCAGTGGTAGCAATTCTAAAGTTGAACACACAATCGGATTATAACATTTCTACTTGGAAAACAAATACAAACTATCGTGAAACTTTTGTTATTAAATTTGCTAATCCACTTAGAATCTATCACGTAATGATTATTGCTCAAAAAGTTTGAAAATGTATAAATGTATTTGGTTGAACTCCCGAAAATGCTTTCAACATATTTCACCGACACGAAGAGTGACACGGAGTGAAGATATTCACCTCTTAATGCAATTATCATGTTAGCAAGTTGCACAGAAAATTATTGAAACGAGTCATTATGGAAATATGAAATTTTCGATAGCTTTGGTAATCAATCGCTTATGAAAAAATAAGGTTTCTGTTTGCCAATGCTAAGCCTGTTAATAGAAAAATGGCGAAGTTATTATTATTGTAACGTTTTAAGAGACTAGCTTCACACAACGCAAAAAAATTGTTACGAAAAAGGATGTTATGTTGTACACTACAGACCGTAAATACCGTATAATTGTAAATATTGTTTATCAATCAATCAACCAATCAACTTTATTAAGTACTCACAGGGGCGGTACAATAGTTATATTAAACATAGCTTATCACTAGACCGACCTAAATTAGATACAGAGAGCGCTTGACACCTCATTCCGGCTCATTGTTCGGCCTCTGTTTGGTCAGAGTATGCGCTGCCATCGGCTATACATATTTGACAGTCTGTAGCAAGGGCCATTGCAGACCACGTTAATCAGCGAATTAGGTGATTTTTTTATCCTGTTTTGGAGATTGGAAGCACATTTCCTTGTTCTGACTTCCAGACAGTCAGTATACTTATGAGCAAATATCACACTAGCACTATACGACCTAGGTACATTCATAAGCCGGCGAAAAATGTCATTATAAGCAACACGTAGGCGCCCAATGGTTTTCTGCTTGAAGTTCGACCAAAGCGAGTTACAGTAAATAAGGTAACAATAGCTACGAAACAACTGACACTTGACCTCTTCAAAGCAAAGCAGTGACCAAATTTCCTCACTAGCATGTTGCCCACTGCGTGTAGCTTCCGAGTTTCTTTCTCTATGTCCTGGTATCACGAAAATCATCAGTGATTTTGTGGCCCAGATAAGAGAAGTTGTTTACATAATTTAGCTCTACGCCATTGAGATATGTCACTTTATTGGCCGGCAAATTTGTTTTATGTTTCCTAGGTTCAATGTACATGCAGATAGTTTTTACAGTATTATATTCAATGCAAAGTTTACTAGCTTCATTTCCACAAATTATAAGTAGTTTTGGAGTCCGCTGGAATGGGGAGCTGCAAGAACCATGTCATCAGCATAGCTTAGCGCATTTACTGCCTTACCATTAATATGGCACCCTACTACGGCTGCGTTCAGTTGGGTATGAATATTGTCTATGAAGATATTAAAGAGAAGCGGGAAGAGTAACCCTCCCTGCCTTACACCATCTCACAAAGCACTTCTGAGTTTGGAACCAATACTTTAGAGTTTTAACGATGTAATGTGGTATTTGTCTATCGATCTTACACTTGAAGAGCGAGTAATGGTGAACACGGTTAAATGCAGGGGTCAGTACAAACAATTGTCAAAACAATTATTGCAACATGTCAGCGTAGAAATTGTAAAAAAAAATTATTTGCAACTCAAAATTAGCCAACAGAAATCCGAAAATAATTGTAAGTGCAGAGTAAATCAGTACAGAAATTGTAAAATTACAAACGCAACGTTAATTAGTAAAGAAATTGTAAAATTATAAACGCAACGTAAATCATACAGAAACCGCAAAAATTATGGCAACGTAGTTCGGTACAAAAATCTTAAAAATTGTAACTAAAACAGAAGGCAATTCAAAAATTGTGAAAACTTGTTTGCATCGCGAGTACAGAAATTGTAAAAACTGCAATGCCTAGCATCGCAACGTTTTTGCAACCTATGCCGGTGAAGAAATTACTAAATTGTTACTGCAACGTAAGTCAGTCAACTTAAAAATAAAAATTGCTTCCAGAATGCATTCAGTAACGCAATAGCTGTTATTGCAACGTGAATTAATACAGAAATCCCAAACTTTTTCAAAAGAGAAATCGTAATTGCACGTAGCACAGAAATCACGAAATCGGGTCCTAGTGGCACGGTATACACTCCCAACCTTTGCGTGCAGCGTTGTCGATTCGTGGTTTCAAGAAAATCAATGGGAAGTCAAGCATAATTTTTCACCAAGTCTACCTCTAGCGACAGCGTCCGCTGCGTGACAGTTAGTCCGTCGTTGTAAGTAGCCGGTCAATACTGATTACAGTTTTGAACCATGCGCGGTATGGGTGCCCGCGGCCTTCAGGCTAATGACTTTTCTTTTACTTTGTCGCGGGTAAGCAGTTAGTAAGAAATACATGATTTGACAGAATGTTTGACCCCCAGAAATTGTTTTATGATTTTACTTTCTGGGGCGGCCAAGAACTGAGTCATGGTGAAGTAACACATCCTGATCATAGCGGCAGTTACCTAAACTTTGAAAAAATATTCTTCACAGGTTGTGAGATGGCTTTATATCCAAACTTGGGATTTTTCCACTCACTTATAGCCTGTTATTGATAAGTTCAGAGCGAAAATTACAATATAACACTACACCCTGTTTATTTACTACCGTAGAATCCGTCAGGACACACACAGCCCGCTATTTGCCATTATGCATGTAGACGAAACGGAATTACAGACACACGCACACGCACGCATTTTGGATATGATCAAAAGGTCATCCATATTTGGACACACAGGACACACACACACACCAACAAGAGCATGCATATGGCTCAAGACAGCGAGGCTACGGTAACAGACTCACACGATGTTCCCAATACGGCCACGCGTTCGCTGATGGTAGTTAAGACTTAACAACGGAAAAACTGAAGTAGAAAGCGAAAAACGAATGACCATGACAGTCGCTCAAAAACTTTATATGTGCCACACATCTGTGAACAGACTAATCAAATTCATGAGTCCCTACATTTATTTAAGTATTTTGCAGCCCATCTAAACTATTGAAAACACCTCACGAAAATTATGGGAACAAGTATATATAGTATGACAGTCACTATAACGGAAAAAATAATCACTTTTTGTGGAACCAGACGATAAAACACGTAAAATGGCCCACTCACTGTCGTCTAAGAATTCCTTATTACTCTTGAAACAAGCTTGCAACATCATTACACTCGACTCACTTCACCATACACAGAAAGTATTTATAAAACACAGTTGTATTAATCGTAAATCGACAAACAAATCATCAACTAAGAAACTTCCCACAGATGCCCGTTAGCGAATGCTATCTATTTTATATTGGATGCGATTACCGGTGCTATACTTGCCACAAACAAAGGTTTAGTTCATGCAATCAAGGATTAAAAGTATGTCCATTGGCGACCAAGGCCGCCAGCACGTTCAACGTGTTCTCCGTCTCGTGGAGGCACTGGCCGGCCGATTCCAATCAATAGAACACGATCAACGAAATATGATGGAACATAAGGCGAGCTAAGTATAGTTCAACTACCGATTTTGCATTTATAACCTTTATAGCACCACAGTATCAAATCCAGATAAAGTGAATCTATTACTGCAGTTGTGCAATTATTTCTGCGGTATAGAGCGAAGTGTTTGTATTTACATATATCTTCCAATTGTAAACAGCACGTATCAATATTTTAATCGCATGCTGTGTTCAATACGGTTAACGATGAGAGACTTTATATAGAACACAATAATTTACTTATAATGCAGTTGAAACAAATTTAATTCTTCTTTAAAACGAATCTACTTCCAATGCGTTTACCATTTGAAGCTCTAATCGTTTTTTTTTTCACAACGCAATTACTTGCTGAAACTGTTATCGGCTCCTGTTTCCAGCAAAGTTACTACGGTTGAGCCTCTTCTAATCGTCTTCAATTTCCAGCAGAGTTGCTCGTGGAAATCGGTCATTATATGCTATAGGTAACTGTGGACCAGCAGAATATGATTTCGATGGCGGCATGTTAACCGTGACATTCTTCAGGAATAACGATATATTTGGAACCGAGTTCGGGTCGTTGGTGATCTGCCTCTGAAGTTGAGACAATTGGGAACTGGCAGAATTCACCAGTAAACATCTTTCATTTTCGTTTATGCTCAGCAGAGGCACAGTATCGTCAAACATGTCAGTCTTGTCACGGTTTGACTCACGCTTGCATGTCGCCCAGTAAACAAAGTAGAGGAAGCCGCGTGCCGCAGAAAATAACCACCCGAGGGGTACACGAACAACTTCAACTGTCGAGACGAAAAGCTTACTACTTCTCTGGAAAAACACTTTAGTAGAATCAAGGCAGTCTTGACATACTGACATAGCCGAGAGCAGGAAAGCAAACCCTTTGCTAATTATTCTGTACAGTAATAAGAATAGGAGAGGGACTCCTTTCCCAAGTAGAATTAAGCACTTTTGCATTACCATCACTAAATAATTAGCGCAAGCTACGCCTTTGGGGCATAAGTAGACATAGAGGTTGCACAACCCCACATAGAACTCTGAGCTGAATCGCTGCATAGCCGAGCACGACGTTACACAAAATTGTTTCATAGCCGAACATGATGCTACGGAGAATCGCTTCATAGCCGAACACGATGCTACGCAGAATCGCTTCATAGCCGAGCATGATGCAACGCAGAATCGCTTCATTGCCGAGCACGATGCTACGCAGAATCGCTTCATAGCCGAGCACGATGCAACGCAGAATCGCTTCATAGCCGAGCACGATGCTACGCAAAATCGCTTCATAGCCGAGCACGATGCTACGCAGAATCGCTTCATAGCCGAACACGATGCTGTGCAGAATTGCTTCATAACTGCATATGATTGAGTGCAGAATTGCTTCGTAAAAGAGTACGATTGTGCCGAGAATTGTTTTAAAGCCGAGTACGATTGTGCAGAGAATTGTTTTAAAGCCGGGTACGATTGTGCAGAGAATTGTTTTAAAGCCGGGTACGATTGTGCAGAGAATTGTTTTAAAGCCGAGTACGATTGTGCAGAGAATTGTTTTAAAGCCGGGTACGATTGTGCAGAGAATTGTTTTAAAGCCGAGTACGATTGTGCAGAGAATTGTTTTAAAGCCGAGTACGATTGTGCCGACAATTGCTTCATAACCGAGAACGACTGTGTGCAGAATCCCTTCATAACTGCGTACAATTGAGCGCTGAATTTACTAATTATCGAGTACGACTGTGCACAAAATTGGCACATTTTTTCATAACATTGGACACAGAAGTTCTTCATTTCCGAAGAGGAGCACACGAAGGACTGGAGGAGCGCCGAATACAAGTATGCTGAGAGCCGAACAGCCTCGTCGCGACGATGCTTCAGAAATCCAGAGGCAGCTGAGCAGATGTGGCTACATCGGGCTTCTGACGCTGATTTAAGTCTCCTGCATGAAGCCGCGGCAGCTAGAGCCAATACTGCCAGTGATTGCAGCAGTAACTGCAGACGTTCCTGAATGTATGCCATATTGCAGACGTACAGGTCATAAAATTTTCAAATTGGGAATTACTTCCAATGAAAATTCTATAGTTGCGCACAAATTATTCTTTGGAAAGTTTTTTATTGAAGAACTTCATTCGAACTAAAAGATAATTCAGCAGAAGACAACAAATACAGCTGGCAGAGTAATCTAAAGAGTTGCTTTAATATCATAGACCGTTGGAGGCTGGAGAGTGCGGATGTGACTCACAAGTATAGAGGCCGTTGGAGCCAGTAGACTGCGCGTGAACCATGAAGTAGAGAGCGCTGTCGAGCAGAAATATAAACAAGTTACATTAAGCATGGTGCAACGATGCGATTTCATTATTTCGTTAACCTACGATGCTGGTCTAGACTCTAGAACGTATAATTGGCTACATTTACCTTGGATAGACCAAAAGGTCTGGATAAGAGGCCCGTGCCAATGCTTAGTTTTATTGCTTTCTTATATATTTCAAATGTACTCATTCCCATGTTAAGCATACAAAATGAGAGAAGGAAAAAGGAATAAAAAATTCATGTATTGTATCTTATTTGGATGCCGTTCCCGCCATATCAGATGTATAGCACTCTGCGGTGTTTTTTTTTATCTTTACGATGGTTTTAGTGATGAACGTGAGACGCGTCAGATTAAATTAGGTATGCCAGGGTTAGACGAGATAGGTATGTTAGGGTTAGGCAATATGCGTTAGGTTAGAGTTGGGTTGCATTAGGTACGTACAGAAACTAAGTCACAGTCGCCACAAAAACTATCGTCGTTGTAAGTACAGTAGAAAGACCGGGGATTTGTGGCCCTAATTTTTACACTCTACAGGGGCCGCTAGTGATTCCCTTTGCTGAATGGATTATTTTTTTTATAAAATAGATAAATTTATTACTACTGGCGTTATGGTAATAGCTCATAGAGGGCCGGCGCGTAAGTCCAGTATGCTCTATGGGAGTGGGCCTGTAGGTAACTATTTAGTCTAATCTTCTACTACTACTTCTTTCGATATAAAAGCTATTAATTTAATACTCCACAGCAAGTCAGGACAAAAATTTTAATCTTATATACAGTCTATAATGACTTAATCACAGTTCAGTGAAGTAGTGCGTATGACAAATGTGATATCACAGTTCTACTCATTGCTCTTCTCCACTTCGTGAGTTCATTTCCATGTTGGATATAATCAAATATGTAGGTATCTACATGAACAACGAATATATATAAATCATCATAAAACTTCCGCCATGAAAGCTGCTGCAGAGTTGTTATAACTGTTCAGAAAGGCACTACCTATTCATTTTGTCTACTGAAAATGCATGCAGTATATTGTCTACGTAAAAATGTATGATTTTTCACGTGAATTGAGTTATTCAGTTCTACGTAAATACAATTACCATGCGAGGGAAATTCAGACAAAATTTCAGAGTGAACGTTTATAGAAACGTAAAGTTGTAATGAATTTTCTGATCTAGCTCTGATAAAGAAATGAAGTTGTTGCAAGAGAAATTTTTAGAGGAATAAATAATGCGCAATCTACAAAAAATATAATGCGGGCATTTTTATACCCCGCCAGTCGCAAAATAATATTGCTAATAGTGATCATTGTTATACGCCAGTTGATACAAAGTTCTCAAAATTGTCTGTTACATCGTAAGGCATTCGAAATACAGTATCGTAAAAAATTTTTACATGAACGTACTGTAAGTTATGCTGTACATGTTCAACGTAAGTCAGTATGTAAATTGTAGAAAGTATTTTTGTGACAAAAGTCAGAACAGAAATCATTAAATTTGTTATCACAACATATGCAGGTAAATAATTTGCTATAATAGCTATTGCAACGTAGGTCAGTAGAGAAAAAATAAATATGCTGCTAGAACGCAATTTAGTTAAGAAATTGCAAAAGTTGTTTTTGCCAAGTGAGTTGGCACGAATTTTTTTTTCTTCAAGAAAACTCCATAAAGAAATTGCAGAAATTGTCATGCCACCGTAAATTAATACAGAAATCGTTGAAATGGTTACTGCCATGAAAGACAGAACAAAAATAAAAAAAAATTGTTATTTGCGAAGTCTGTATGAACGAACATACAGGTCCTAGTAGCAGTGCACAGACTCCGAACCGTCGCACTGTTAATTCATGGTAGGAAATGATAATTGAAAAGTCAAGTACCACTTTTCACCAAGCCTACCTCTAGCGCAGTGGTTCCCAACCTTTTCTACACCTGGCACCTCTGACTCATTCATAACCCACATGAAGACGACAAATAATATTTATACCAATTTTTGTGTCACAAATTTAAGTTGACCTTTGAGTGACATACAAATAAAATAATGTTTCGCACCCACAGAGGGTGCGAACACACCTGGTTGGAAACCCCTTCTCTAGCTCCAAGGTCCAATGCGTGACTTAATTCAAAACCGTCATCGTAAGTAGGTAGCTGGTCAGTACTGATTACACTTTGAATCGCGCGCGGTATGGGCATCTGTGACCTGGCTAATGACTTGTTTTCGCTATTACACAGGTAAGTATTTTAGAAATACACGACTGAATTTTTATCAGCCCAAAAACGGTTTTACGAGTAGAGCTTCTGGGAGGCTAAGAATTTTGCCTGGGAGAAGTCACACAACTTGACGGTAAATAATGTTGCACAGCATGTGAAAATACAACACACGTGAAGTCGTTTAGAATTAAGCGCAGGAGTTCTCTATATACAGAGGGATGAGAGTGGAATAGTGCAGTCCAAGAACTTCTAAAGTATTCACTTGTACGTATAAGGGAAAATCAAATGAATAATGAGTGCCCTTACGTACATGTTGTGTAACCTATCTAAACACAAATTTGAGGCTACCTGATACAAACACGGAACAAGCTTACAGAATAAAACAGTCATTAACGGCCAATAAAAATCACTTATCATACAAGAGAGTGAAATATGAAAAATTACTCATGTGACATTTTCTTTTTATTCGTATTACAAGCTTGAAATTTTCCTAACTATAACATACTCAGCGATTGGTCTAATATATGTTGTCTATGAAACACGTTAAAACTTTTCGTGAAATGACGCGTTGAATGTCAACTACAGAAGTTGCCACAGAAACCCATTAACGCATATTGTCAATTTTTCTGGACGGTAGTAATAGAGCAGCTACTTTTACTAGAAAAAGGTTTACTTTGTGAGTTTGCTGAATAAAAGAACGTCACGCGTGCGACTATGACTAGCACTACATTCAGTAAGCTCTCCGTCTCGTGGCAGCGCTTGCACTGCCTTTCCAATCAATACAGCAGCATGAGCAACGCAGTAAATGGAGTGTAAGCAGATCTAGTAAGTCGAGTTCAAGCACACTTTTTGTATTTATGACCAACTATGCAGTCCAAAATCATACACAAATAAATGTAGTAGCATGAGTGCGGCAGTTGTGGGTGTTATTGTATCGGCCGCACAGTGTTATCAGTTTGCACTAATATCTTCAAATTATGTGGCATATGTCTCGGACCTTAATCACCTTCTATTTTTTTACACAGATAGTCATAAAGTCTTTGCACAATACACAGTTATCTATTGCTAAAACTGGCCTTCTGAGACTGAAGAATCAGCTTCTATGTTGTATACCGTACGTCGTAGAGCTTTGTAACATACAATATCTATTCCTCAAACAGCTGCACTTAAGAGATGGAAAAATCAGCTTCTATACTGTCAATACCTTCACTGGTTGAGAGTCTCACCGTCTTCTATTTCTAACACAGTAGCTCCCTGTGGTCGGTCATTATATGCTATAGGTAAATGTGAACCGGGAGAATAATAATTTGATGCAGGCATAGCTATTGTAAGATTCTTGATGATGAACGATGCACGTGGAGAAGACGAAGAAGAAGGATGGTCATGGATGTGTTGTTGGAGTTCGAGCAAACTAGAATACGGAAAACTCCCAGGCAAACGTGTTTCATTTCCATCCCTTGTTAGCAGAGCTACGTTATCATCGTCCATAAGAGGCTCGTTGCGGTTCGGTTGCTTTTTGCAAGTTACCGAATAAATGCCGTGCAGCATATAGCAACTGGCCTGAGAGAAACATCGGAGGGGAATGCAAAGAACTTCCAAAAATGTGACGCCAAGTTTGTTACATCGCTGGCAAAATTCTTTAGTTGAATCAAGGCATTCTTGAAAAAGTGATAGTGTTTCTCGTGCGAATGAAGCCAGTTTCCTCATAGCTGCACAGAGTAACAAAAATAGAAACTGAAGACCTCCGCAAAGTAGAATTATGCTCTGTCTTGCGCCAGCCAATAGACATGAACTAACTGCATAAATTTTTGGTGACAAATAGGCAACGCTTCTGTACAAGATTGAATATAAATGCCCACCACATAGCTTCATTACAGAGGATAACTGTGCACAAAGTCGACCCATGATTGGATATAAATCCGTACAAACTTGAATCACTGTTGCAGACGAACGTACGTACTTCAATTGGTGTATTTCTTACAATAATTAATAACGACTAAAATTATGCAAAATGTTGCACTGCCTCTTCACGATGATGAGTCCAAGAATTTCTTTCGTGTTCGAGCTTGAGGCGGTTGAAGTTGCACCAAGCTCTTGTCGATGAACCAAGTCTGCTGGTCGAATCTGTAGCATCAAAAGCATAGACTATCAGTGACTGCAGTAGTGCCCATGTGCTTACGGTACAGTGTTGTTGTATTGTAGATGAATACAACCTTCGCTACTTTGTGATTGTTTCAAATCGAAATTGCGAACGCATGCTTGTTTGAAAAAATTCTTTCAACGTAAACGAAACTCAACGCAAAGTAATTATAAAGTAATAAGAAAAAAGTTTGTGGTTAATATTATTGCAGGCTCTTGAAGCTTGCTGGGAGTAGCGGAGTACATGGGAAGATCGAGTAGAAAATCGTGGAAAAATATCATCGAGCTACATAAATAAGAGTGTACTAGCAGAAACCTATACGAGGATGATGTATAGAACATTGTAGGGTACATGCAAGACTAAAGATAGCAGTTACGACGCAGACATAGGAACAAAGAGGCCGAATAGCGGCCACCAGCAATTTTTATTCCTAAGGCCGGGCCGCTTTCTATTAAGTATGCTCACTACAGAATTCCTGTCCTTACCATTACATAACAATATTTTTCTGTGATCATCGAAAGCACTTTTGCTCCTACTGACTAGTCTATCTTTAAAAGTTAACAAACAAACAAACAAACAAGTTTGCAAAGATGTTAACCAGATTACTGAAAACAAACAGAAGAGATCATTTTTTTAGATAGACAAAAGGCGGACTCATTTGAGAATGAAAATCTGATGCTAGGAATTGGAAATACCATCGCCAATTAATAATTATAATAACTTACGGTAGCTTGATACAAGACAGGTTTTCGACACTAAGATCACTCGACATGAAATCTGCTGCCGTTAGCATTTAGTTGTCACGTCACAAAGAAAATAAATTTGCTTCAATAAAAACCGGGAAATTACAAAAGGAGCTGTTTATTTATCGGAATAACATCAAAACTTGCCAAATACTTGGAAAACGTTCGGGACTGTCGCTAGCAAAAAAAAAAAAAAAACCAATCACACAACGCATGACGACCAACCAATAGCAACCACATTCTAACGCACAAGCATCGAAAATTTGCACCTCACGAACGAACTAAACAGTTTTTATTTTCAAATCCGATTGACAAATATTCGTTTTTGTATGCATCTTCACCTAACAATAGGTCGCTTTTGGCATTACGAGTCGGCTGCATGGGCCCTTCTTCCAAAGATGCGAAACGTTTCACAGCAGCCACGACTAACCCTCCTCCCACAACCATGTTCCGCTTACTACTAACAAAGTTAAATCTCCTTGCTACTGACCACGAGGTCGAAGTAAACCTCCTTGCTACTGACCTGACCTCTGGGCGGCCCGTCGCTACAAATGATAAACAGGGTCACGGGATGTCACGGAACTTTCGGAAGGTATGAAGCGGAAGAAAACAGTGCAACAAATTTTCTTCTAGCGTCATGTGATGTGAAAAGACATCAGTGTCGTTCAATACTAATATAATTACCCATTAATTAGCTTTGTTCTGATGCGTATGAGAAATAAAAGTTGCCTCGAGAGGGAACCTTACGTTCTAGAATCAGCAGTTGATACTCTGTATACTAATTCAGTATTTGCCTATCAACTTCAGTGATACGTTGCTGTTACAAATAATGACTTCAACTACATTTTTACAGCAAAAATTTATTAAAATAGGAGCCCCCAGTCCAAATCTAAGCTAGTGTGCCTCAAACTTGAATATAATGCCTATATTACCGGGAAATATGAGGAAGGTATTTTTGGTATGTGTTACGATATCATTAGGTTGTGGGAAAATCAAACGTAATCAATTTAAATAAATGTCAATATACGGGAAAATGCTACGAT
>LQNS02000226.1:9587106-9628031 GCA_001587735.2 Parhyale hawaiensis
CTAATGAAATTTACCTCGGGGAGGTCAGTGCATCTACAATATACCCACATGGTGTTCGTTGCATCTGGTCGGGAGTTTCTGTCCATCTTGGTGTACTACTCCCTACTGACATGTGTGAAAGAAAATCTGCTACCGATTTATACAAATCTATATATATATATATATATATATACTTAAATCTTCAACGAAAACATCATCATCTCTCTCACTTTGTTCACGGGTGATAAATATTCAATTTTTTTGAATAAGCTATGACTTTTTACTAAAATTTGAATTCGCCAAGCCGATAATGAATTTTTACTAAGTATGGTACCTATAGACTATAAATGCGAAGAATGTCGGTGAAATCGAACACAACTGTAGATACGGTAAAAATCGCTAAAGGTATTCCTTGCGGTTTTTCTCTCTCAAAATCAGAGTTAGCTCATCCTCCTCATATTTGCTCATCAGAAAGATGTTACTACTGGGAGTAAGACCATCACCCGCGGTGGGAGTAAATTTCATCGCCACCATTTTTTATGGTAAGCCAATCTATATATTTTTTTTGTATGGTTCACATAGAGAACAATTCACCAGGCTCCCTGCCGAGAAATTATGGACGTACCGTAGCTCAACTTCTTGTATGTACCTGTTTTTGTGTGGATAGCAAATTTGATTGCCGTCTTTTTTATGGCCAGCTAATCCCAGTTTTTGGCATGGGTCGCATCGAGGGCAACCCTCAAGACTCCCTGCAAATAATTATAATTATTGCTCAACTCCTTCTATCACTTTTTGGGTGGACAGACACACAAATATATATACTTAAATCTTCGACGAAACCAGTATACCTCTTTCACTTCGTTCGCAGTGATGAAGAATTCACCAACTGAATATGCAAAATTCTCATTTTTTCCATACGCTATGACGCTCACTAAAACAAGAATAGACAAAAACAGTTCTGAATTTATACTAAGGATTGTGTAGACCTGGGGTAGGCAAACTTTTTGACTGAAGGGTCACACGGACTTACAAAACTTGGAAGTCGGTTCGGGTCAGCACCCGATGAATACATATCAGATAAAAGAATAGGAAAAATATGTTTTCTGCAGCCATGCAATTTTCTATTGCGTCTTGTAAGTGCTCAAAATGAGTAAATATATCTAATATCCTAAAGCCTTCCGCGAGCCGGTTTAAAGGGACCAACGGACGGGCCGGATGCGGCCCGCGGGCCGAAGTTTGCCCGTCCCTGTTCTACAGTATATAAGGACAGTGCACGGCAGCCACTGTAGCTGCAGCCTATTTCAGTTCCTTCAAATATAGGTGTGATAATAAGCCATAACTTTTGAAATCATGCGTCATTCGCTATCGCCTGAAAACCAAACACATTATCTGGCTATATAATTGTAAATTAACGCCAACTTTGTAGCCTAACGTTTGAGCCATGGATCCCATTTGGGGCTCATTTGACCAACATCTACCTTAATTAATGGGAGGTCGCATTCCCTGCATCTATTCCTCCCATGCGAGGAGTGCACACTATATGTAAGTACTCCAGAGCCTTTACTAAGTAAAACCAAAATATTACTTACTTCAAGTTTCCATCGACGCGATTACATGTAACACTTATATATTGTTTTTGTTCGGCGTACGCCGCTCGTCAATAGATGGCGCTGACACACCTGCATTTCTGATCACGGTTAACATTTTTCAGGCTGTGGTAGGCTGGTAGCCCTACTGCGTTGTGATTACAGCACGCCTCAGAAATAAATGGACCCATATGACGGGGAAGATTTTTTATAAATTACCGCACACCCAAGTTTCTTTTACCTAATCGTTACCTATTATACTTTTGATGACGTGTCACTCCTAGGTGTTCAGTAATTCATAAGGCGTATCACTTTCGATAAGAAACTATAATAATTGTAGTTATACCTGGTTATTTCGAACAAATTTGAATATCCTATCATTCAAATAATTTCTGTTCATGACTTATACGCTTCATGATGTCAGTATGCACTGCATGATTAATTTCACATTCGCACAATAAAGTTTTAGTAAGCTTTTACAGGCGAGTAGTGAACATTTAGGTTCGATCTGCGCATCGAAGTCTTGTGGAGCGTTCTCGGCACGAGGACCTCCTGACACTCCCGTTGTTCCGCAATATTTTAGCATACAATTAGCATTAGAAATGTATGGCGCACAAAGTGCTGCTCTGGAGGTGTTAAATCTCTCGCCCATGTAAGAGTGAGCCTTCGATCTTAGATAATGTGAGACTGTTGGTGATCCATCTATATTACAAGTCGGCGCGCTAGGTCCCTTACTTGCGAACATGATCGAGGAGACCAAGTGTCGCTGAGGTGACCACTGCCAAGTGTCCCTAAGGAAGCCACTTTCACTCCATAAACCTGGGTACGTCTAGACCTAATACGAATTAGAGGTTGAAAGTCTTGATGACAGATGAGTTTACATGAGAACAAGCTTGACAACTGATGTTGAATCTATAAACAGAATGATAGAGAATATCCCTGCCGTGTAAACGCGACGTGTTTACAACCAGTACACCTAGGCTCCAACTTTCACTTTTGTATATAAGATTTATATTGCTAATTATATACAAAAGTGAAAGTTGGAGCCTAGGTGTACTGGTTGTAAACACGTCGCGTTTACACGGCAGGGATATTCTCTATCATTCTGTTTATAGATTTAATATCAGTTGTCAAGCTTGTTCTCATGTAAACTCATCTGTCATCAAGACTTTCAACCTCTGATTCGTATTAGGTCTAGACGTACGCAGGCTTATGGAGTGAAAGTGGCTTCCTTAGGGACACTTGGTAGTGGTCACCTCAGCGTCACTTGGTCTCCTCGATCATGTTATTTATTCATATTGCTAATTAGCAAAATCTTGGCCTGCAATAAAGCGATTTACACGGCTCAGAATTTTAAGCCGTGACTCTTGTAACGATTTAGGCAAACATTTTAGGCTTGCTTGATTAGATGATCCAAGAGTTTTGGCTTCGTCGCTTTGCTTCGAGTTGCAAGTGTTAGAAGAAACGCGATTAAATTGTCTGGAGCCGTCTGAAAACTGGATTTTAGGGAGTGCGATTGAGTTCCTGATCACCATTTATCGTAAAGTTTTAAGAAAAACGGAGGCGTTAAATACCATTGTAGTAACAGATAATAAGGAAAACTGGACTGTAAGTTGCTTTGAATTGCTCCAAAGCTACGAAAAAGATAAGCCTAGACGCATCCTGCTGCATTCGCATCTTCAGGCAACTTCTTCGCTGAGTCTAGTGGAGCACTCTCGGCAATTTTTGCTTCTCGTCTGCATTGGGCTTAAGGTAGCTAATCGATTTTTTAACGCCTGAAAATGTAATCAACGGATCGAAGCGCACTGTAACTCACTTAAGTTTCGGACAAGTGAAGCCTCGAAGGTTTCTACTTTAGCTGCCCAATCGAACGCGCCCTAAACTGAAAAGTAAATTTATCCACTATACGAAACACTTTGAAAATGCTCGTGAGTGACATAAACTAAACATGTCTCAATAATTAGTAGGTACTGTACATGGTATGAAGTTCTAACCTGGATGTTCATCGGTCAAGCTCTAACCAAACGAGTTCTTCGGGATCTTGAAGCAATGCCGACAGTACCTGTGTTTCGTATGCATGGTACGTCAGCTGGTATCATGAAGTCCATTAGAAAAGATTGCGGGTCTAAAACAAGTGTCAACATACTGTTAAGATCCTTACTCGAACTTTCTAAAGGTTTTCCAGTCAGCATTTTCGCTAGAAATGTTGTGATCAAATTGAACAGTAAGGCGATTTCTTAGCGGTTTTGAAACATGTTTATAAGTTAATATCTGTGCCATGCTTTGTTGCCTATTCTTTCCCGACAAATTATGCTACATTTCCTTTGTCTGGTACACATTTAATTAGGGCGCAATCGACCGTACGCCGACGTTGAGTGCTCGAGACTTGACTTGGCAGGCAGTGTAGGCAGGTCCGCTGGTTTCGACATGGTGAATTGAGCTTCTAGCACTGACCCTTACTCAATTGCCCTCGAGATTGCTGGAAAGTCAATCTTGCTCCGTAAAAGGAAGTCTCAGCGCATTAGCGTTGCTTTTAATAGCTCATAGAGGATCGGGGTGTAAGTCCCGGTGTCTTTTTGGGAATGGGCCTTTTGGTTCGTCTTTTGCCGCCTATCTAATCTAATACTTGCAACACGATTCGAAGCGGTAAAGCCGAAGCTTCCGCATGGCTGGGGTTTGGGAACAAGCTAGACTTCAAAGGACTTATTTCGGATTTGACTCGAACATGCCCCGAATACTTGAAAGAAAGTTTCGAAATGTTGTTTTTAGCAGAATCCGGGACGATACCAACCAGTAGAAGTCAGGGCAAGATCGCCAATTCTTGCCCGTTCAATTGGCTCTTCTAAACCTATCTCTTCCGTCCGATACCTCAGACAGGTGCTCTGGTTTCGCGTCTTTGGATCGACTTTTGGGCGTTAATCTAAAATCAGTTACCAGTGAGACGGCGGAAAGTCATTCATACTCGGTAAAATGGAATTTCAAGTCGTCTCAAATGTCTATATACTTGAGTTGTTTCTATCACCTGCAACACGATTCAAAGTGACGGAACCAACGCTCTTGGCTGAGACTTCGGAGGGGTGGGATTGGTTGAGATCGACAATAATAAGCCAACCGAATGAACCCAAACAGAAGACTACCGCAAACTCTACTTCGGCAACGACAAATTGTTTAAATGCTCATTGCATAGACTTCCTGTTAGTTGTAATAGCTCAATCGATATTTCAATTTTAAACAGTAAACAATACTGGTAGAACTTTTAGATTTGCTACCAAAACTGCTTGTGAGCTTTTAAGAGGGAGAAACAATGCTATGGTTTAGAAAACCCGATACTGATGTCGGTGCCTCCGTAGTTACCTCTTCGGTAGCGAAATGATTACTCGATGTATTAACGACTGTTGTGTGCTATGTATTTATCAATGAGACCGTATGGTAGCAATTTCTTATTTTTAGCTTCCTCGCCAGCGGTTTTATGCATTACGGCCAACGATTTTAGATTCGTTAAGGTTTTACGGTCAGTGGTTTTAGATGCTTAGAGTATTCAAAGCAGGTGCTTTTAAGCTTCATAGCCAACAATTACAGGTTTACGGTCATCGATTTTAGGCTTTAATATCGGCGTTTCAACCCATTTGTTGCGGCCATTACGGTCAGTGGCCTTTCAGTTTTTACTTTGTTTTCGAGCAAGGCCGCAGGGCCGCAAGTCCCATGCATGTTCCTCACCCAAGCAGAAATTGTGGCCGCCCTAGAAGCCGATTTGCGGCTTTAGTTTCTGGAGCAGCCGAAAATGATGACATGGCAAACCAAAGTGAGCTAGAAAAAGGAACAAGAAAATAATACTACATGGATGCGTCGGTCTCGGTCAGGTGTTTAGCTTTAGTTATTTATTGGCTAGTTTACCTCTTTCTATTTGATGTATGTCTGTCTATTTGTTTTGACGCTTAAAGCAGTCGCATGGGCCATGACTGAACTAACGTAAGTTCAGCCATGGCTTGGGCCGAGCTTACACTTTATACGCAGCAAGAGTGCGGCTGAGACGGTGTAGCCTTTGACAGTTGCTGGCCTTTTGTTTATAAACTCATATCATACGTATTTTCCATATTAATTTCATCGAAGTACATATTTTCTTTCTTTCTTTCTTTCTTTCGTTCTTTCTTTCTTGTACTTAATTTTCGATGTAGAATCGGAATCTGAAGTCCATTTTTGTCGGTCGGACCTAGCTTTCGAGTTACGACCCCCCCCCCAAAGGGGAAGGGAGGCATATTTCCGCCATTAATGGTCCGATCGTTATGAAATTCGCACAGTATACGTAAAATTGAATTGTATTAAAATTTTATTCATCAGAATATTATGATTTTCGCAAATACTTTCCGAGTCAGTCCCATACCATTTTCAAGTTACGATATACTATATAATTAAACAATCTTTGGGCATACACGGGAAACAGGGGTTTTGGGTGTAGGAGACGTAATTAAGGATCCGGGCGTGGTTATGTTACAAAACCTAACCAAAAGTTTCCCAATACCCTGTGCCATCGCAATGTATTTTCTCCCACAGGAAAACAATGGGAACTTCAAAGTCATACCTATATCTCAAAAAGTAAAGACGATCGACAAAAAAGGACTTCATTTTCGTAATCTGCGTTGAAAAATCAGTCGATTAATAAAAAAATTTTTATCGTATTTTCTGTCTCAATTTTAGGCAGCTACCGCTGTCTCTTCATATTTCCAGTGAATAAATTCGAGCTGAAGCCTCATAATTATAACTACTACTGTACTTCAGAGATCCGAGAATCCTTAGCGTCAAGGAGGTTTAATGCTCAACATGAGTGTAAAATTAAGCCTCCTTGCTCAGTGTGCACTCGGACACGATGAGGTGAAGTCAATGTGATGTTCTACCCGGTGCATGGGCACAATTAACGACAGTGTTGCATTGACGTACCTGAAACTACTTTTATCCAATAGCTACCTGTGCTGGATATATACATCGGATTACTTTGCTTTGGTGTAGACGCAGCTGTGAAACTTGAAAGTAAGTGAATTCCTGGTAAAGTTAAATAGGACGTTATTGCGGTCACCTGCCGTCTTCTGGGTGCTTGCCTTCCTTCCTATGCAGTGTGGCTCTCAAGCACTCCTAACTGGGACTCCCGAAATCCTACTATCGTAACTTTTAAAAGCGTGCTGCAAGCAACTTCCAACTCCAGCCTTTTCCCGAAACACAATTGTATACAGACCTCACGAACTGCTTGAAATATTCTTGAGAATTATTCGTAGGTAATTAAACTGTTTCAGAGTCTCATCCCAAATTATCGCTCTCTCGCACTAAATTCGTGGTATTTTAAGGAACACGGGTGAGTTCTGGCAGACACTAAGGTAATCAATTGGTGCACTATGGATAAATCTCAGCGGGCCGAAGCCAACGCACTTGCCTTAAAGTTTCGAACTAGTCTAGACTCGAAGGCCTAGTCCTTAGTGTCTGCCAGAACTCATCCGTGTTCCTTAAAATAGAACTATGGACAGTTGCGTTGTGGCTTACCCTTGCAACACGTTGGCTTGCAATCGATAAAGCAACGCTCCTGTCTCAGTGTTCAAACGAGTCAAGCCTGAAAGGTTTAATTTCGGCTCCCAATCGACGTGTCTTGGATCAGACTACCAAGCACGACAAAAGTATGCTAACGCCTGTATCAAAATAGTTTTAAACTTTTAATTTTTTATGCCCCAGGTGATGCTGAATAGAAATTGTAGACGGTACGTAGAATGCTACATGCATGTTTTCAATAGCTAACTTCATCCTACAGCTTCAGGTTTAGCCGTTTAGGCTTGGTGAAATTCCCTTATTTCCCCTTGCTATCCCTAAACCCTTCCTCCCCATACTCAAGTTCCTTAAATACCTATAAGGAAAACTCCCTAAACATGGCGGCCGCGCAACCGTCGTTCACGACACATTGTGTGCGTGTTTGTGTACGCAGATCGTGTGCGTGTGAGCGGCGTTCAAGTTGGTGCGCCGCGCTGCTCGCTGATTAAGTTGGGTTACGTTAGGTAAGGTTAGGTTAGCTTAAGAAGGTAGTGTTTATTTTAGTGGTGGCGCGCGCAGGAAAGCTGACGTGAACGCAAAGGTGTCGTGAACGACGGTAGTGCCACCGGGCGACCATGGGGAGTAAGGAAAATAAAACGGGACTACTTGGTACTAAATATATAGGGTAATGTCTCAATTGCCGAATGTCCATCTATTAACGAATATAGGTAGGAATCTTATTGCGTTCGGTAATAGAAAGGCATTCGGTAATTGAGACATTACCCTATTTAGGCTATGCTTACAAGTGCGCAATAATCATGGCTATAGTCCCCATGCCCCAAATAGCAATGACTCGGAGTGGGCCGTCCGGTGCAAACAACTGTTTAGCTACATATATGAATATAGGTGAAATTTTCTGTGAACTTGAAATATTGCTAGAAATTTATTTATTTATTTTTTACCTCACAGAAAGGTTACGTTTTGCTTGCTGGCAAATTACAGCATTCAACTTTTCTTCAATAGCATGAATGAAAAAATGAGGTGGTCATGTGCAATGTGTCATTCATGGCGGAGTCTCAACCGAGATTATAAACATTAGATGAGTGTCAATGCAAACCTTGTCATCATTTTCGGCAGCCCTGTACACGAAATGCATAGGTATATTATTAACCCTTTACCGAGAGGTAGTGTATGTAGACCATGCCCTCAACCGTTATTGAAACGCGGAACAAAGTGGACAGGCAACGGTCGTTTTTACATTGATTATAATGTTTGTTACTACTCGGCCCGGCTTATCATACAATATGATGGCAAAAAATTTACAGTTGTACACGTCGTCGCTGTTGTTCGCTGTACCGGTTAAATACCGTAGCAGTGATGTGTCGATAGGAGGGCATTGATCGATTCTGCTCTGGGGGTCACGTAACTTACGTTGCACCTGCCATTTCAATACCGTTGTACACAGAGACTGGTGCAAGGCTGCCAGTTCCACTTAGAACGAAGTAGAACCTTCGCGTTTCTACAATATTACATGCTTTGTTTTTATCCCTTCGATGTACATACGGACTAGGGTAATGTCTCAATTACCGAATACCCATCTATTACCGAATATAGGTAGGAATCTTATTGTGTTCGGTAATAGAAAGGCATTCGGTAATTAAGACATTACCCTACATTAGGTACTTCTCTGGGGTTTGTAATAGCATCAAGAATTTCATAGGTACCTCCATTGATCAAAAGGATTTTTTCATGTTTATCTTTTGCTATCCTTTCCAATTGTTCCTATAGAGAGTGGCTGCATATATATATATATATCGTGTACAAATACTCCGGTTATCAAATAGTTACTAACTAGAGTGCCGGTTCCGTGTCGGTGTATCAATGTCAATTGTAGTATCGCTAGTATGTTTATGCTAGTCGCGATTATGGCAGGATCCTCGAACACATAGATATGCCTATAGCCTATCTACCGCATATCTACCTACACTATATTAGAAAGGGTATCAGTAAACTGTATTTAATTTTGTTAAAGAATGGCGCCCTTTTCCATTGTGAAATTGAAATGCGTATTCTCGAAAATAATATTGCGTATACCGTATGTATCGTATAATAAGTATCACCTATGCAACAGTCTGAGTTGGGCTCATTTGGAAGGAAGCAGTCAAAAATTTAAGCGAATACCCGCCTGTCCCAGGTGTCGGAGTCGGATGGAAATTGGTCTGTCTTGTTATAGAGTCGGAGGTATTGACGTGAAAGGGGTCGGTTAATCGTTTGTCCCAAGAGTCGGAGTCGGACCTTGGACCATTCCTCCCACGCAACCCTGATAAAATATAAATAGTAGCTATGGTAAATGTATTTGAGTAGATATGTAGCAAACTTTTATCTATGAAATGCTAACCGATAGTTTTACTTCCCAAGTAAATAATACCTAGGCACCTACATTCCAAAACAAGCTTTGGCTGCCCGGAAGTTGGTTTACAATTTTAGCTCCTGGAGCGGCCAAGAATTCACTTGGGTAGGTACTTGTGTACTGCCGGCTGGGGTACTTGTGTACTGCCGGCTGGGGTACTTGTGTACTGCCGGCTGGGGTACTTGTGTACTGCCGGCTGGGGTACTTGTGTACTGTCGGCTGGGGTACTTGTGTACTGCCGGCTGGGGTACTTGTGTACTGCCGGCGGTGGAGGTGCCGCCAACAAATATTACGACAACACCAGCACGTGATGCGTCTGTAGTGCGAGTATTGCAGTATGGCTACCTATATTGCGTACCACAGGTTCCTAACCCTTTTTCATGCCTGGCACTCCTATAATAGCCTAGATTTTTAGAACCTTTTCGCACCCCCGCTAAATTAAATATCTTATCTCATTGTAACTATGAAATTTATCCAGAATCTTTGCACTAAATTTGGTCAAGTCACTTTTTAGCTGTTATGGAAGTAATCCAAAATGTCTCTCCCTTCCTCCCTCTCCCCATTTCTGGTGGGAACGTCTGTTGTACGTGGCACCAAAACACTTCACCGAGCAAGAGACCACATAAAGGCCTATTGTTACCACCAAAAGGTTGATGTGTGTGGGCAGTAATACGTCTCGACCTGAGGTGCGGTCCTATGAGAGCAATTTCAGATGTTTTGCCTAGCTTTCTCCTCCTTGCATATAGGGTAGCTGAGCTGCAGTTTTTACTATGTGTGCCTATAAGTTAGGTATGGTACCTACATATTCTAGCTAGCGACGATCGCCCGTTTTCACAAAAAATAATGATAATAAAAATGAAATTAGAATAATAATCTGCCATGACCTTGCCTCCTTTTAGCTAAATAGGTTGTATTACAAAAGAAAACAATTGCAACTGATGGCCTTGCGACACAGCTGCAGAAATAAAAATTGATCTTATACTTTTATTGACTTGATGGGCCACATACTAGCTGCCCCTAAAAGCCCAGGCCTGTAGCATCGCATGTATCAAGCTTTCAAGCACGACTTCGACTCCCGTTCGTCCAGTTACCGACTCCGACTTCTGGTCCCCAAAGATCCCAGACTCCGCAGCCCAGGTCCAAAGCCTCAACGAATGGACCGGACCCCCTGCCCGTGAAGGCTTCAAAAATGGGCTGCTGGGCGGAAATGTCCAGCTCATCGAAATGCATATTATAAACTAGAACGCCTCGGTGGCGTAAGACCATCACCCGTGGTAGACGGTAAATTCAACGAAGTTATTTTTGATGAACGAGGATGGCGCCCTGCCCCATTCCCAGAGATTAGATATTCGCTTTTTAATAACAATATAGTAAGAAATAAAACGCCCTGTGCTGCAGACGACCTGGTGCGGTGGAGGCAAATTCGCCCCGGTGGAGAAAAATTGAACGCCGTCGTTTTTTATGGCCAGCTAGGTCAGTTTTTGGCATAGGTCACATCTAGGTCAACCTGCCAAACTCCCTATTACAGTATTATCAACAGTGCTCAACTCCTTCAACCGCTTATTGGGTGGACATATGAATATACATATATATAGCTACTTACCTAATTCTTCAACGAAAGCATCATCACCTTTCTCACTTCGGTTGCGAGTGATAATAATTTACGAAAATTAGATCTCGGCAGTGTTTGAAATGTTTTTTTTTTTTCTCTGCGAGGGCTTAATTTCCGCGTTTCCCCGGAGGTGCCCGTGAACTTTGTTTCCGCTCGGCAGTCATGAGCGGCGGCGCTGGGACGATGCAAGGAGCTGCAGTGCGGGGAGCCTGACCTTGGCCGCGGCAGTGCCGCCGCCGTATGCGACGATCTCTATTGTGTCGCAACCCTGTCATGTGTATACTATTGTAGCTGTGTGTACGTATTGTAGGTGTGTGTACGCATTGTAGGTGTGTGCGTATTGAAGGTGTGTACTCAATGTAGGTGTGTGTGTACGTATTATAGGTGTGTGTACGAATTGTAGGTGTGTGCGTATTGAAGGTGTGTACTCAATGTACTGTATTATTATAGTGGGTTGGATTACTAGCGCAGCAGGCATCACGCCCGCCTCGCGCCGAAAAGGTATGTACTCATTGTAGGTGTGTGTACGTATTGTAGGTGTGTACTCCATTAAGGTGTGTTTGTTGTGTATTCGACCGCCACGGGCGTGACATGTGCACATCTTGGGTGTGTACAGCGGACACTCTGACTAGAAACGCTTTAGTTCTCAAGACCACGGAAGACAAATCGCCGTGCAAAGTAAACAGAACTCGGGTAGCTGTTTTCGTAATCCAACTGTTTCTGTCCGGAGCACTTTGTTCTGCTAACATGTGCGTTCCCCGTGCTTGGTGTAGCGGTCCTCGCTGCTGTAAATACTTTACGTGAGGTGTGGAGTGCGCGTCGGGAGGAGCGCTCTGCGAGGAGAAGTAGAGCGGAAGAATCAGACCAGTGTACGAAGAAAAAGTATGCACGTCTTGCTGACCCGATAACCTATCTTAGAGCTTTTTCTGAACTATATATACCTACATATCATTATTCTTATAAGTAGTATTTATGCTTAGACAATGTCTAAGAAGACCAAAACGTTTAATATTAAAATAATGACACAAGATGATTTACGCATGCAGACACGATGATAGAGCGCTCCCAGTGGTCCCAGTGACGCGCTTTCTGTATCTCCAGAAGTTTGTCTACTTCTGCGGTTTTTATCACCCGGGAACAAAGTGACAGAGGTGATTTTTCGTTGAAGATTTAAGTATATATTTGTCTGTCCACCCAGTAAGTGGTCGAAGGAGTTGAGCAATCATCATAATTTTTTTCTAGGGGGTTTTGTGGGTTCACCTAGATGTGACCCATGCCAAAAACTTAGTCCTAGCTGGCCATAAAAAATGACGGCGTTGAATTTTCCTCCAGTGGGTCGAATTTGCCTCCACCGCGGCAGATCGTCTCCCGCCATGAGGCTTCCCAGTTTTCCCTATGTTATTATTAAGAGATCTGAAGGGGGCGGTGAGCCCAGCGCCGGCCTTGTTGGACACAGCACCCATATGAGAAACTAGGATTAGCTGGCCATCAAAACTGATTTCGTTGAATTTGCTCCCACGGCAGGTGATGGTCTTTCCCCACGAGGCGTTCTAGTGTTCTACTTCTTGAAGTTCTTGGCTCTTGTTATTTCTAGTTCTCTATGTGTCTGTGCAAACCCTCAACATAGTACGTATATAGCTATCGTTCATGATGTACTCCACTCGTGTTGAGTCCGCTGTGCTATCGTTACATTGTGAAGGTAAAATATTACTGAACTGTTTCGTATTAAACTTGATTGATATGAAGTGTATTTAACGGTATTAGGATCTTGAAACTTAGTCGTATTTTACTCGTAAAAAAACAGCGTTTTGCGATTGCTATTCATAAATACTTTTTTCACAATCGTAGTTTACTCGTAAAACAACGTTTGGCGATTAGTAAGCCGTTTTGCTGTACTTCTACTTTCACAGTCGTATTCTACTCGTAAAAGCAGCGTTAGCCGATTAGGAAGCAAATTATCATTCTCTCTTTGTCACAGACTTATATTACTCTTAAAAATTACGTTAGACAATTCTTAAGCAATAATACATGGAGTTCTTTTTTTTTTTGCAGCCGATTAGGCCTGAAAACGAAAGTTACGCGTATACATTTTGCACGTCACGCAGGTGTGGTTGGCCGTGAAGGCGGCCGCCGCGGTTCAATATCACGTCCGCAAGCAATGTTCCGCGACCGTGAAATTTGACCCACAATTTATTGATTGGCGAACTTCCGCATGTTTCGCGGGTGCGGAATGAGCCACTTGCGGTTTGGCTCAATGTACTCGGTTGACTTATGGCACGCGCTTTTGACCGCGAAGTTAAGCTTTTGAGGCTTAACTTGTCTGAATCTTCAGACAGGTGCCCTGGCTTCGACTTGTTGATTCAAGTTACAGTCGTTGAGTCGTAGCTTACGCACCTTGTGAGACTGCCTTGGTCGAAGCCGAAGTTCCTGTCTGTGTTCCGGCCAAGTTAAGTGAGTTTGGCTTAGATGGGATGTGAAAATCTAGCCGAACGTGTCTTTAATGTTCTTCTGTCCGTTAAATAAGTTTTATGTTAATGTAATTAGTGTATTTGCAAGCCCTTTCCTTTCCTAACGCGATTAATGTTATTTACTGCGAACCTTTTTAAAAAGAAAAGGCTGAAGATTTTTAAATACATTATCTTGTACTGCGTTTGGTGTTAGTGTTCTTGAAATGTCTTCCATCGCCGCAATTATTTCGTACAATTATTTTACAATTTTACTTCAGTCGTCTTCGTGAAATGTAGTGAAACCGCTGCGGCCGTCGAGCGAACACCACTGTAGGTACGTAGCTGCATACTTTGAACTGCGTGGTAGCTGTAGAATTTAGCTCCATGGAAGGCTAGTCGTAAAATTAATTATGTGAGTAACTTATTGCTATCATAATATTATGCCAATAAATATAAGAGTAATGAGAGATTTAGGTACCTATACGTTTAGTAAAAAATTTTTCACTTTGCATCCCAGTAATAACTACGACTATGCAGAATTTATATTCATATATAGATATATAGCTAGGTTTGATGGGTTTATTACACACAGATACATACCGGTATTAGTACATAAAAAATCATTGGGGACATTTCGCAGTGATAGATCACTAAAGCCACTAGAAAGTTGTATATAACGTTTTGGGCCAATTGAATAGCAAAATCGAGTTAATAGAGTTGCATCTTGCATGGCATATTCTTCAACTAGTTTTCTGAATACACTTTCGGAAATACGATCTATAGTAGATGAGTAGGAATTATTTTAAGAAGCGATGCAGTTTGAAATCCAGTCTCAGCATAGATAGGCTACGTCTTATATTATATGCCACGCATCGTTTAGACACTTAATAGATATTGTGTATGGGGAGACAAGTCAGTTTGAGTTATTTGGGAATGACTTGGAATCTAGCGCATTTCACCGGTAGGCGAAAGCTAATTTATATCACTCTATAATGTGGCTGCGGTGCACGTGGTTACACCTTGAATGTAAAATAATAATAGCGTAATACATTTACTGTATAGCAGTGAGTTAGCAGTAGTAGCTACAGTAGGTACGTAGGCATCTCTTCCCAGCATGTTGTGCAATCCACGAAGTGCCTGTTCTTGTATCTTTAGTATATAAGTTTTGTGTATCCGTGTAGTACATTTATCTGCGTATTTTTTTCATAATCTGTGTATCTATTTAGGGAATTTATGCACGTATTACCTAGGTACCGTACTTCAGTAATCCGTAGATGTGTAGATCGAGTGCTCATCTGTCGCTGATATAACTACCTACTGGTATATGCTTCATCAATAACTAATATTTTTCAGTAAGCTTGGTCATTGATAGAAAAGTGTTCCTCACGAAGTTAAAATTTCAGTCTGTGACCACACCGTCTGACGCAGGCCGTAGGCGGTGCTGACGCAATGCGCCTGTCTGCTGCACAGGAAATTGTTGTAGCTGCGCCTGTATACGAGAGCTTCCCCTCGCTGTAGTCTCCAGCCTCTTTCTTTATCTTTTTTTTAACTTGTCATTCCCTTATGCATCGTTTTATGTTATATCACTCTACCATTATCGTCAAAATGCCAGCGACGTAATTCGTGACAACTTCATGCGTACAAGCTGCGACTTAATAGAATAGAAGTAACATCATGACTCGATCACACGTCAGGTGACGTCTGTTGCTTCACCTGAACCTCGTCCGAAGACGCCCAAGGTAGGCAGGCACTCCATTGGTCGCGCGCGTCGTTGACGTTGATTCTGTTATTTGAAGATTATGTTTTGCACCTGCTTATTTGATCTTCGATTGAAGTGTGAATAGAGGTAAGAGAAGCTGATTTACTGCAAAACAATACCATCGTCCTCCATTTGTGCGTGTGGGTACGTATAGTTGTCACAGCTAGGCGAAACACATGGGAAATTATGCACAAAAATTCGGCACTATCTAGGTAAGAAATATCAGAGTATAGACACGATGCTTTATCTTGGTTATATTATTACTGACAGACGAATACCTAGCTTCGGGCTACTCATAATATTTTTACATAGGCCTAATTGAAGGTAGACTATAGGCCTATTGTTTGGATATCTATAGAGTTACTGCAGTGCTTTCTACTGTTGCTTACTGCACATCTTGCATTAGTGCTGCCATAAATTTGGTCCACAGCCATTGGTTGCGAGTACCTTGCGGTACTACGTACCTACTTACTGTGTTTTTTTTTCATCGGAGGTACGCCGCAGGCCGCGGATCGGCTCCGGTGCGGGAACTGAGGGGCCGGTTTGTGCCGACTCTGGGCAGAAAAAAGTGGATCTGAATATACAAGTGCGTTATGCAAGGGACCTGCCAGTGCCATGAACCATGCTGTGTATACCATGCATATTGTTGCTTGAATCCTTTATAGTTACTGCCTTCTTCATCTTAGACGTTCCTACCTACATACTACCTACCCTGTTGAAAATTGAGAGGCATTTATTGGCTGCTTATGGATGAATAGTATCAGATAACATTGGATAAATGCCTGTAATTTTTCGATTGGGTAATAGTGCTATTCCTACGAGAGAGAATATTAAGCCTTGTAGTGAATGGTGAACTGAAGCTTAATCTTCATTTTTACTCATTTACTGCGTGGATCATTACAATAATGAATGTGTGTTCGATGTCTCATTTCAAACATATTTTATTTATACGCCGCTTCTGCCTTCTATAATTCCTGTAGAGAAAGGTCTGGTCAAAGCATCTCGCCGTAGGATGAGGTGATTGTGTTAATAGGCTACATATATAAATATCGTAATCTAAGCTATAGCTTTGTCGAAAGATATATGCCTATCCAAAACAGCGTAGCTGTATTCTATATGCAAAATTATCCCTGCATATTAACCTATGGAGCTGTTGACTAACAGATCAACTAACGGCGCCATCGAGTGGCGTGACAAAGGTGGCTTGAGATAAGCCAGAAAGGTGTGACTTGTCCCGAACTTCAGAGAGTAGCGCACACTTTGTCACTTTGGATTGTGTTGCAGATGTTGGACGCAACGCGATTACGCTTGAGACGGCTGAAAGCGCTATTTTACTGAGCAGGATTGGTTTTGGAAGTTTCTAAGGAAAACGATGAAGGGTCATCGCTTGAAACTGAGTAGGCCGGAGAAAGCCTGGGCCCCTGTACGAAGTGCCGAAGAAGTTTACCTCGTTGGGCTTACCATGCTAATCGATGGTGCCTTAAGAATGCTCTGTTTTTACTTAGGGTTTTAAATTAGTGTTCAGTGTGGGCCAGTGATACGTTTGTTAAATTTATCGATACGTTCTTTGCCCATGAATCACCTAATATATTTTGGTGTAGGATTTTATTCCTTGGTCTAGGGAAGTGGCCCAAAGGAGACGCACATGGCCCAATAGAGACGCACTTGCAATAGAAAGGTTGTGGCGCGGCGACCATTCGCTGCAAGAAATGTTCTGTACCTGCAAGAAAAAGCGTAATATGTCTCCCTAAACACCCAACAAAAATGATGTATGATTGGACATTTCTCACAACGTCCACACGCCGCATAGCCCAATGGAGACGCAGGTGCGTCTCCATTGGGCTAGTGCGTCTCCTTTGGGCCCCTTACAATTTATATCATTAATTTTTAATATTTACCTCATTCGTATTTAAATTATAAATGGTTAACCAAAACTTGCAATCCTCTGCGCCATGGCCCACTGACTTTCGGAACTGTGTTCAAATCTTTCAAAGAAAGAAGCACCACGTTTGTTTTGAAAATGGAAAATTAGTACCGTACTGGTATCCAGAGATACCGTCGGTACTGAAAAAGTTAATTAAGGGTTCAGTATAAAATTCCGTATATATATACCTGCAAAGCGCGCATGCAGGGCGCGGCTGTTTACCTGTACAGATGAGGGAGCGTCCCGTATAGGCGGGGCTGTCCGGGTTTCCCTTTAAATCGTTCGTTTCCGGCACTGAATTGATAGAGGTTTTTGCTGGCGTGGACACCGTGTGCGGTATGATGAAAATAAAATATACATACCTACTGCTGCCAGCATATCTGGTAGCTGCTGCCAATGATCAACGGACAATGTTGGTCCTACTATTAAAAGTTTCTACTAAATTCTACATCAAGTAGCTAGGCCTATAACATGTAGGTAGCCTACTTCGTCTTTTCCCTAAGTCCGAGCGATGCATGTATGAGAGTCCAGCCGTTGTGTGTATACATACATACATACCTATAGGTATGCTGCATTTTTCTGTAGGTCACATTCTGTTTCTTCTTCATATATATTTTTAACGTTGACTTCTATCTTACTCATAAAATAGTGTTGCCCTCAGGGGTATATTCTGGCGGGCCCTTTCTCTGCCACAATATATTTGGGCCTCACACACCTAAGGGTCCCGACTGCCTTCTCCGCCGAAAATGTTGCAGCTTGCCGCAGTTCCTGCTGATGAGGTTAGCTTTGCAAAGTTAGGTAGATTTTCAATACTTCTC
This sequence comes from Parhyale hawaiensis, assembly GCA_001587735.2. NCBI lineage: Eukaryota > Metazoa > Arthropoda > Malacostraca > Amphipoda > Hyalidae > Parhyale > Parhyale hawaiensis. Next base: position 9,605,150 of record LQNS02000226.1, read on the forward strand.
TTTCTGTTTCGAGAGGTGGGCCGCTGATCGATGTAGCCAACCTTTTCCCGCTAGACTTCTAACTTCTTGTATTTCGTTTCCTTCCCCGTGCGGCGTAGCTGAGCGAAAGCGCCGTGCCCGGGGGCTGGAAATGCACAACTTGCGCCTTTTTCCTGTCAGCAGCGCATGCACTGACCACTCGGAGACCTCCCGGCAGAAAAGCCGAGACAAAAATCATTGATAATTTAAAACGCGTCCTAGTGGCTCACGCGAGCCTGTGTTAAACCGCAGGAATAGTTCGGCGCGATATAGACATTGTGTCCCTTATGCGCTAGTAAAATTTTCTACTGCTGTCGTAGTACGTTTCTGCAGATTTTCTACTTCGCTTGCATATCTAATTTCATCTGGTGTTTTTGAAATCATGAAAAGATACTGTTTTCTTAATATTATTACAACGATTTACACCAAAAACGGCACATTTAGTGAAAAAAATTCGAATAACGTCTGCGTACATAGATAATGGTCTTCGCCAGCGAAGGAATTTATTTCCGGTTAGGCTATACGAAACGCTATCTATATACCTACACATGGCAGGTTAGGCAGCCTACACACTGTATGCAAATATCCGGTTAGGCAATGAACTGTTTAATATCTCCGGATTGGTCACAGGCGTACATCATTTTTAGATCTCCTGCGTAACCGAGAAACTATCTAGGCGAAGAGGCAGAGACTGATGATCCTCAGTCATTGTAACAAGGTGGCTTTAGCACTTGTTCTGTTATACGTAAGGCAATAGTGTCATACAGTATATGTCTCCATATACTCACTTCCATATTACAAGTCTATCTACCGCTGCCATTAGCTCATCCTGCATGTCATATATTGCCCTCTATGCGGCAAGAGTACCTCTGTCCCATATCTCCACATACCGCCAAGTTTGTTCACTTTCTCTCCCCGTCCCGTGAGCGGCACTGGGACGCGACACCGTTAATGTCGTTGCCTGTCACGCTCTCAGCAAATATACAAAAGGTAATTAGCTACATGCGAGAAAGGAAGCGACCGCAATTGTTCCTTAGGGTTTGGACTTTTGAAAAGTTTTAGGTCAGTGACGCCATATCTGTCTCAATGTGCGGTCGACTGCAGCCGTAAACTCTTTTATACCCTTAAAGGAATCTTTGCAGCACGAACCAGTGCGTGTGGGTTAACTAGGTTTTGTGTGCAGTCCAAACAATTAAACCATAACTTTACGGAGCATTGAACAAAAAGTTTGCCAGGCGACAAAGCTTAGGAATAAGTCATCTTAATTAGAAATGGGAATGAGTTTTGTACTCGAGGCGTATTTGTTTCCCTCGCTTGGATCGGGATAAATCTAATCCACTTTGTTTTACCTTGCCCTACTCTCAGTCTCGAGCATTAAAGTCGCAACCTTGGATCGATCTTCAGGCATTGATTAGAAAACAGATAACGCTCCACGGGTTTCAGTTTTCGGCCGTCTCAAGAGTAATCAATTTGAGATGAACGCCAAAGTGGCGAATGCGACGTTCAGTTGATCAAAGCTACAAACAATTAAGCTGAAGGTGATTGGTGTGGATTATCTAGATCCTGAATGAGCGAATCAAACAAGCCAGTAACAAGTGATTGAGTTTATAAATAACTTTTATTATTTACCCACCTCGAAGATTCTTCGGACGAGGTTCAGGTGGCGTTATTCACGCCGCTCATCTTGCACAGAGGCAATCCTGCTCCTTATGACCGCTGACAAGTGTTGAATTTTTCAATGAACTGGACCTATATTAGGCAGTAAAATAATTAATATTTTGAGGGTCAGAATTAGGTTAAGAAAGATGTTTTACCCTAACTCATAACCATAAGTTAATAATTTGTTTTTTTATTTACCGTGTTTCGATATTTCATTCTGAGCAGACTATTTTTCTGTTGTGTGTTTATTATGCTATTGTTACGCATCATATTTTATTGCTGCATCATGGTGCGATTGAGTTTATTACTTTGTTTCTTGTTTTATCGGAGCAAAAATTATTCATTGCATGCTTTCATGGAACACTAGTCTCAGTTCGATTTCATCGCCGAAGCAGTCTACCCAATCGTAACCTGCATCTTCTGTTAAAATCCAATATTTTTATTTTTTTTAAAGTTCTGGTATTCCTTTAGTGCAGCTGATACCCGCCAGAATTTTCGGCCGACCCCAGAAGCCGTTTTTGACCACTAAAACGTCTGGGGCAGCTAAAACTTTTGTTTGGGGTTATATTATATATATTGAGATTATTCAGGCATAATTAGGCTAGTGACAGCCGCTGAAGAACAAAAGAACGTAAATAGTGCGCACAATGTAAGGGCAGCCGCCATGAAGGGAGCGTCAAGGAACGTGCACCGCGTACGCAACGCTGGTTTTAGTTAATTTTTCCTTTGTATGCAGACCCCTAAAGGTGAGGGCTTTATGACCTGCATTGTAATGACTGCTGTGCTCACACGTAGGTACTGAACGTTGTGCTTGCGTGTCTCTTTGTTACCAGTTCCGAAATACGGTGCGTTGGGCCTCGGTTGTACTCGACAGAATAACTGAACAGTGTGCTTGCGCAGGACTTCGTGACGAGGTACGCAAGTAGAAAATGATGTTTTTTTTACTAATTCAGTTGACTCTGCACGGATATTTGTTCTTGCCCGTTTTAATTGCTCTTCTAACTTCATTCAGTAAAACCGTCACTGCTATCACCATTGATGCATTGTTATACAAGTTATTACTGTAATAAGTACCATTACTATTTCTGTATATAGGCCTATAACCCTTAATTATAGGCCTATACCCTGCGGTCAAATTATGTTAATTTAAGGTAACGCGTTCGTTAATTAACCCGCAGCCTGTAAACTCATAAACCCATACTTTACCTTGTTCATTTTCCTACTGCATTTCAACTTTATGCGAGATGTCGTTTAGCATCGTGCGTTTGATAGCCTTTAGTATTTTTTTGTGATTATCAATTGTTTTTTTAAGCCGCCACTTTTGTCATTGGATGGACGTCTAAGATCTTCCAAAAGGGGCGGAGACTACCGTTAATTTTCAAAATTTATCCAACGGAAGTGCATGGTGTCTGACGATAGTGCACTGTAATGTAGGTATTAACCCTGTATGGAGCGGCTGAAAAACGCTTTTGCATGAATAACGTTATGAAAATATCCATAATGTGTACACTTAGAACGGAAATAATAGCTATATCGCAGAATTGACCACATCTCGACTATTTGGCTATATATTTCAGTGAAAATTTCGCAGAAAGTTAAACTTATGATGCTTATAGTGTCTGTAAATTTTCAAACAACTAATCGAGCTGATTTCAGAAAAAAATGTTTTTTTTTTGTCAATTTTACTAATTTCACTGAGCGGCGATAATAGCTTTTTGACTAAAACAAAGTATTCGCAGTTTTATATCACCAAAAGTGTAGAAATGAACAACACAAATGAAATAAACATGTATAAAACGAGAAATCATTAATCAAAAGTTTACAATGACCGAAAAAAGTCTTATTTGCCAACATGACGTTTAATAACTTCAATAGGTAATCCCTGAATCCATGCATCCAGTTAGTTTCTTTATTGCAAAAGGTGGAACTGCCGTTGCTGCTGCAGCAACAGCATCCCACAAGACAGATTTTGAGTTGTACTGCCATCCAGCTGCGTATAATTTCTCTCTCCTAGTTAGAGCTTTTCCACGTCCCATTTTAGCAGAATATACAAGAAGCTTTATTGTCGTTCACCTTAAAAAGAGAATAAATGCAAAGAGTTGTCAATCAGAAGACACAGCTAAATGTAAACAAACTCAACAGTGTTGCCATAAGATGTCACGATTTCCCTACAAGTTTCATGAAAATTTGATCGAACGAAAATAAGATATGTATGGTCAATTTTGTGCTAACTCTATTATTTTCGTTCTAAGTGTAGGCTACGGTAGGTATATATGGTCATTGGTCACTTGCCGCATAAACAGTTGGGTGACAGCCAGAATAACAAAGATTTGTGAATGGATCAGTACGCTTTTATTGGTGTAACTCTGTTGCTCATGTCTGCAGTGACATGCATGTCTTGTATGCGGCAAGACGTCCTCTTATTTGGAATTCCAGACACGATCGTGTGGAGAGAGCGACCGTGCTTCATAGTTTACCATTGTTTGCTTTAATTATTATGATCTTCACAGCCTAGCTTTACCATCGCTGGTACAATACATTGTTTTCTTTAAGTAGTCATTTCTACAGATGCTTTACCCTAGTTTTTCATTCTTAATGGCGTTACTTAATGCTTTTCTTTGTGCTCATTATAGTGTCGTTTGACTCATCAATTGCAGTCATTTTTATGAAACGAAATCGAATGCCTCCCGTAAGCTTTTTCCCTTATCATACATTGAAACGATATTTAACATCATGGGCTTTTGTGGCACTTACAAATAGCTATTAAAAAAACACTAAATGCCCCGGGTAAATTTCTATCTGTTACCGGAAAGCGATATTTATCACCGCATAAAAAAAGTGTTGTGCAGTTAATTTTTGCCAGTGCACAGCGCTACGGTACAAAGCAGAGTGGTTGCCGTGTAGATACTCGTAGATGCACTGTATGTGTATGCCGGTCACACGGTGATGGGATAGTCTACAGGTACACTGGAATGATTAGAGAGAAAGAGAGAGGGCGTACCGCAGTCACATTGTTAGTGACTTCCTGTACTACATGCTGTGCGATGTGGCTTATGTTGCTGCTGCTCCATACTGTGCAGTGTTGCTTATGTTGCTGCTGCTCCATATTGTGCAGTGTTGCTTATGTTGCCGCTGCTCCATACTGTGCAATGTGGCTTGTGTTGCCGCTGCTCCATACTATGCAATGTGGCTTATGTTACTGCTGCTCCATACTGTGCAGTGTTGCTTATGTTGCCGCTGCTCCATACTGTGCAGTGTCGCTTATGTTGCCGCTGCTCCATACTGTGCAATGTGGCTTGCGTTGCCGCTGCTCCATACTATGCAATGTGGCTTATGTTACTGCTGCTCCATACTGTGCAATGTGGCTTATGTTGCTGCTGCTCCATATTGTGCAGTGTTGCTTATGTTGCCGCTGCTCCATACTGTGCAATGCGGCTTGTGTTGCCGCTGCTCCATACTATGCAATGTGGCTTAGGTTGCCGCTGCTCCATGCTGTGCAGTGTGGCTTAGGTATGTTGCCGTTGCTCCATACTGTGCAGTGTGGCTTATGTTGCCGTTGCTCCATACTGTGCAGTGTGGCTTATGTTGCCGTTGCTCCATGTTGTGCGGTATGGCTTATGTTGTCATGCACTGCTCCATATTGTGCAGTACGTATCGTTTTTGTGTGTTGGGAGTCTTAAACTATTACCCAGAGTAACGACAGTTTCTCTTGACCTCCGCTAGGAGGATATGTTTTTGTTAAAGTTTGTTTGTCTATTACCAAGATAACTAAGGCAGGCAGTGACAGAGTTTGTTAACTCCTGGAAAAGATCTACTCCATCGTGTATCTTTCGTCTCCTTTTTTCTTGGCAGCATGCATAGGAACTGAGAAAGTTCTTAACGGATGTTCATGAAATATGCAGGAAATGTTGAGAACAAGTTACGAGAAGCAAATGATAAATTTATTGTGATGATTTTGTTACTCCGTATGTCTCTTTGACTGTACCTGTATGTTTGTTTTACTCTTTGTCAGCAACATAACCCAAAATGTTACGAACGGATATTTATGATAGCTATATAAACTAGCTGTTTGCAGTAAGGTTAAAGGGCACGAAAGGCCAAATTTGGGTGATAATTTGTTTGTTTTTATCTTTTTGTTTGTCGGAACATAACTGAGAAAGTTATTGGCGATCTACAAGAAATTAAGCGAAGTGCTAGGGATGTTACAAGAAACAAATGACTCAATTTTGATGATAATAAAAAATCGTGGATTCAGGACCAGTTTGAGTTTTCCGTCAAGATTTCATTACTTGGCGGAGGTATGAGCTCTCAGAGGGCTCTCTAGTTATTAATTTTCCTATTCAGTGACAGCAGAAAAATTTAGATTAAATCTACTGCAAGCGTCATTCAACTCTCGTGGGTGGGAGTACGCCCCCACGTTGGAAGGATTCCTAAAGCCTCGTGACCTCCAGCGAGATTCAGTGGCTCTGATATGGCAACACTGCCGTGTACGTCTGACACCTTTGTTAAGTGTCAAGGTGAGAGACACTCATGGGGCCTCCGTGACGTCACGAGGTGAGGGAGAGTTTCATGGAAATGGAAGATGACTGCCTCACCATTTCCTGCAGCATTTCCAATTGGGCTAGATCCATGCAGGGCTATAGGTTCTCGCTAGCCTGTTTCTTGCAGCACCGTTATAANTCATGGGGCCCCCCGTGACGTCACGAGGTGAGGGAGAGTTTCATGGAAATGGAAGATGACTGCCTCACCATTTCCTGCAGCATTTCCAATTGGGCTAGATCCATGCAGGGCTATAGGTTCTCGCTAGCCTGTTTTCTTGCAGCACCGATATAACTAAGGATGACTTAATTTGCTCCTAAAGGCAGAGCAATGACCCGACGTTCATGTTTCTTAAGAAATACTCACTACATCAGTGTCTAGAAAACCATATCCAAAGAAACTGTACATTACCGGCATTTTTCGAAGATGCCCTCTAGGGTATATTCTGGCGGGCCCTATCCCTGGCACAATATATTTGGGCATCACGCACCGAAGGTTCCCGAGTGCCTTATCCGGAGGAGATGTTGCAGCTTGCCGCAATTCCTGCTGACGAGGTTAGTTTTGTAAAGTTAGGTAAGTTCTTTACTTTCCTTTCTATTCTGTGAGGTGGGCTGTCGATCGAGATATTCGACCTGGTACGCGGGACATCTCTAATCTCTCTCTTGTGGAAGGACACAAAAGGGGCCTACCACTGGAGTGTCTCCTCCTATAGGTAGGTACTTTGCGCCTTGTTACCCTACCTGTAGTAGCGCACGTGGCCACCACGCCTACCCAATATGCGGTTTTTGAATACTGCACAAGTAGTTTCTGTGTTGAAACGCCTGAGTTTCGGCTACTGAAGTTAAACAAAATATATAATGATAATAATAATTTTCGAAGATTGCCAGAAACTGTTTTTAGATCTTGGAGGGTGTATTTAGGGAACACAAATGCTAGGTAGGTAGCTGTTTTCGTTAAAATAATCCCCAGATTACGAGGCGCGTGATATTTTGCTTTTGTACTTGCACAAATTAAATCCACCATAAAATACGTTCTCTGAGTGTCAGTTGCGCGCAGGCCACAGTTCTACATGGAGTTGTGACAGAATTTGCCTTCTCATAGTTTTCTGTAGCCACAGACCTATTGCCTTTGAGACCGTCTTGAGTTTAGTCCCTATTCGCAAGAAATAGGAAATTGAAGTAGGTCAGCAGGAGTGATGCATATAAGTTTTCGTTAAAGTGACATTGAAACGATGCGCGTAATACTTTAGAGACCTCTTTCCTCTACTTATTTTCTGCTGATCATGTTCGTTATCAGTGAGCACAATTTACATGGCAGTACTGTGAGAAGATGTCACACGCTAATATTGAGAATAACGATATGAGCTGCTTGCAGTATCGCCTGATACGGCTTATCTTTTGTAACCAGAAGATAAAGCGCAGGCTTGTTCTCTCGCTAAGCCTGATCTCCTTTAAAATGCAAATCCTTTTGAAGGTGTTAATCTTTGTATCGTCACGAAGAAAGGACGTCTTTAGTAATCATACTTCCATTGCGTTAAGATAAATAAATCCTGTTTCGTAAAAATTCCTATTTACCCAGTGGAAGAGAAAGAAATTGTTATTACGCATTAGTGATTGGGTGAATATTCACATCCGCACCTTTTTTACGTCCGTAGATGCTGAGATGGTAACATCCGCAAATTGCATCCGCGGATGTCATGATTGCATTATCCGCAATTGCATCCGCATCCCAGGTTGTCCAAAAAATGACATCCGGCCCATCACTATTACGCATTGGCTAGGTTTTATAGACATTGTGTCTATGACGTCTCAGTGGGCCATTCTGGCGGGGCCTATACCGTACGAGTCAGATTACCGTAACTATGAATGTCACTTTAGAGTTAACCCAAACGCTCACCCGATGGGGTTGCATTTCGCTGCAGTTCCCGTTGGTAAAGTTAGTAGGCCCTGTTATGTTAGGTGGGTCTTGTATGTCTTCCCATTTGCTCGATGAGGTGGGGTACCGATGACAGTAAACGACCTGTTCCACAAGCCTTATACCTGCTCTCATCGAGGGGGGCGGCATGGGGAGGAGCGCTCCGCGCGAGTGTGTTTCTGTTTTGCTTTCTGCTTGCTTTACTTGAGTCAGGTTTGCGCCTCATATCTCCTGGTCAGTAGTAGCGAACTTGGCAGGTTTTGAGACACAAAGCACTCACTTAGGTGCAGTTGCCATAAAATCCTGAGATCTTCCGGCAGAAATGCAGGGGTGAAATCGTTGAGCTTCGGAGCAATGCGGGAGATCAGCTACATTATAACCACGCTCTGTACTACTGACTCGGGGTATATTTCAGGCGTAATCGGTCGAGGCTGAACAGGATTTGCTAGTATTTTTAAAATTGCGTGAGCAGTGTTCCTCCTCCTTTTATTTGACATTCTACATCTCATATATTCCTATTTTTAATTTATCTTAGAAACAATCGTCTTGTCTCGAAACTATCCGTACGTCAGTACCGTACTTCATAAATGCATTCATCAGTTTAAAATATGTATGCGAATATCATGTATGTTTCAGACCATTTTTCCATTGTGTAAGACTATTCGGCGTGGCCAGCACCTAAGCGCTCGCTCTTGCCCACCCCAAAGTCTGCAGTATATCTAATGCACCCGTAAATACATAACATAGAGTGCTCCACCAAAAAAAAAAAAACTTGTTTTCCGTTTTTTTTTTTTTTTTTTGGCGCCGGTTGTCTGAACGAGGTCGTCAGCACGGTTATTTGAATTGCCAATTTTCGCAACTTTATTTATTGAAATTCGTTGACTTAAACTCTAATTTCTAATGCCGTACGGTAGGCCTAATTGTTGATTTATTTCACTGTAATAAATTTTGTATTTTTTTTACGTTGTCGTGTTGGCCAATAGCTATGCTTTACAGATTTTGTCGTGTTTTTATCGCATTGTATTTCTGTGTTTTTATTGCTGTGGTGGAGGAAGGCCGTTAGAGTACTTGAAGAATGTGTGAAATTTAAAAAAAAATTCATAAGAAGATTCATTAGAACGTAAAACATGTGTCGTGGATGGGTAACTTTGGCCCGTTCTAAACTCCGGAGGAAACTGCTAGTGCAAGGCATTGTACGCAGCAGCCCTGCGTGCATGGAAATGGACGGAGGAGGAGGAGGAGGAGAGGTGAAAGCGCAAGCAAGCGCAGCATCTCCTGCAGAGACGGTCAGGGTGATGACGTCACCCGTACGATTTCTCCACCATACATACAGCACGACCGAGTGCTCGATCTTCACAGCTTCCCTAGGATGCTGGAACCATAATTATCTCTGTTGCTGGAAGGAGTATCTCCTGTCAAAATTGGACCCGACAAAAAATATTCAGGAATCCTAACGCTCTTGTCAGGAATCGGTTGGCACGTTGCTTATTACGTGTGCGGGATAGCCTACGTGCGCTGTTGGAGAGAGCTACACTACTTTACATATAGTGCTGGAAGTGTACTATACACTGAACCCCCGTGGGTAATACAGCAAGAGTCGCCTCATCATAGAATTAAGTTGTCTGATAGTTACACGAAATATGCTGATTAGTAAAAAAATCCTGTGGTATTCTGTAAATATAGATGCAGAAATATCTGAGAGGAGCCCAAGTAATGCAACATTAATACCACTTCATTGGTGTTATAAACATTGTTCTGTAACAGTCAAGAGCGTGAGAAGTTCAAGCAATATTAAATAAACACGCAAATATAGAACTTCTGGACCTGGGATTTGACGGAGATGAGAAAAACTGTACGGTAACAAGCCAGTCGACAGGCACTTCTTAGTGATATATTACAGAAACAGTTCATAAATCTCGTCGTAGGACAGAACGCAATATTCTTTCTTTAAACAATGTAAACTACAGGCTCTTCTTCTTGGTGAAACGCTGAACTTTTTTTTTACAGTGTTAACGTGTTTTAAATTTCCTGCGGTAAGATGCCATATCTTGTTGGTCCTCACCACAAACCGCGGTTAGCTGAAGCATTTGGTTACATAACTGGAGAAGTCTGTCATCATGCTGTTGCAGCACTGGAAGACAGACAAAGCCACCTCAGCTGTCTTCGTAGTATACCTATTGCGTCACTCTGTCCCATACAGAACCGGTTCTACTGCTTCCAAGAACCGGACCCTGGCTGCAGGCGAGCTCTTTAATCCTATTACTGCACTCGGACGCTCTCGACGCCACCATTACATCAACGGCTTATTCTCCAGTGCTCGACGTGACCATTACACCCGTGGCTTATATGCTTTAGTGACCGCTTCAGCTTCGGTCGCTGATATAACAGTGCTATTATACGAGCGCTATCTGCCTGTCCATCACTCACGTCTTGACAATGAGTGTCAAGTTCGCTATTTGGTTTGATAAGCGGTGTCTTTCTTCATCCGCTGTAGCGAAGTGAAAGCCGTTGCTGTATTGGCGACAAGAGTTCGCGTATCCTGTGGGTGTCAGCCACTAGCCGTTGCCTGGCCGTTGTATGTCTGTTGTTGAGGTTTTTTATGCTTAGTTGCAAATGCTGCTTTTCCCTGCCACAATATATTTGGGCATCATGCACCCAAGGTTCCCTAGTGCCTTCTCCGCAGGAGATGTTGCAGCTTGCCGCAGTTCCTGCTTACGAGATTAGTTTTGTAAAGTTAGGTAGGTTCGCTATAGTATTTTCCCTTTCTGTTCCTAGAGGTGGTCTATCGATCGAGCTAGCCGACCTATAGTCCCTGGGATTCCTCTATACTCCTTCTCGAGTGGAAGGCCTCGAATGGGACCGTCCAATCGAGTGTCTTTTTCTATTCTTTGAGCCATTTCCCGCCAGTAGTAGCGCACTGAGCCAACTGAAGTTTTTCCGGCAGGATTGCCGGAAAAACTTAAGTTGAGCTTCACCCTTGAATCGCCTCTGCGTCTAGGGTGGTAAAACACTGAATCTAATAATAATGCTGATACTGCTAGTGAAGTCTCGTCGTGAGTGTTGGGCCATGCTGCCAGCTGTGTTCTCGATGACAAGCACTGCGTGCACCGTATATATTTATGCTAAAAGTGTCGTCTGATTGCAACACACTGCATGCATTTGTGTTCTGATCAAAGCCTTCCCTGCCCATCGGCGCCTTCCTCTATGACCCAGTTACCAAATTCACCAAGTAGCTATCTAATATTAGTACAGTCCTTCTTCGTCCCTCGGTCACGTTCTCAATGACAAGCCCCAAGTACAGCGCTCTATTGCTTCATTGCAAAATTCCCTAGAGAAATCGCTTTGATTCTTGATTAAGTCAGGATTTCTATGAGTGAAATAGCTTGATGTCACTGATGCATATTGTTTACGTATTCTTAAGTAGGTATGCACAGCTTAAGGAGCAGTTCATCCCACCTAATTATAACATTTTTTGGTTAAATATTTGCTTGGTCTCTTTGTCATCCCATTGGTATTACGTAAGAGATATCTAATCATTTGCTTAACGGCAAGCAGGCCAAATTTGAAATTTAGGCATTGAAGACGGGGGGGGGGGGGGAAGCAGTGCACCGGTAGCTTTTGGCGTTNTGCATAAATGTTGAACACTACATTCTTACTTGATAAACCTATTTTCTAGAGATATTAATTACTTTCCTATGTGTAGCTATATGTAGTCGTACAAATCTATATTTATGTATGTATTTTCTTTTGTGAATCCATGTTTTCATAACAATGTTTCAGACCATTTCTCCATTGCGTAAGACTGTATTCGGTGTGGCCAGCCCCTAAGCGCTCTTGCTCTGCCCAAAGTCTGCAGTATATCAAATGCACCCGTAAATACATAACTTATAGAGTGCTCGACCAAAAAACTTGCTTTTCTGCTTTTAATATCTTGTGGCGCGGGTTGTCTGAACAAGGTCATCTGTACGGTTATTTAATTTGCAAATTTTCGCAACTTTTTTTTATTGAAATTCGTTAACTTAAACTTTGATTTTTAATGCCGTAAGGTAAGCCTGATTGTTAATGTATTTCACTGTTAATAAGTTCTGTATTTTTGTTGGCCAATAGTTATGCTATACAGATATTGTTGTGTTTTCATTACTTTGCATTTCTACGTTTTTATTGCTGTGGGGGAGGAGGGCCGTTAGAGTAGTTGAAGAATGTTTGAAATTAAAAAAAAAATCATAAGTAGAGGCATTAGAACGTAAAACATGTATCGTGGATGGGTACCTACCTAACTTTGGCCCGTTCTAAACTCCGGAGGAAACTGCTAGTGCAAGGCATTGTACGCAGCAACCATGCATGCATGGAAATAGACGGAGGAGGAGGACAGGTGAAAGCGCAAGCAAGCGCAGCATCTCCTGCAGAGACAGTCAGGGTGATGACGTCACCCGTACGATTTCTCCACCATACATACAGCACGACCGAGTGCTCGATCTTCACAGCTTCCCTAGGATGCTGGAACCATATCTCTGCTGCTGGAAGGAGTGGCTCCTGTCAAAATTGAACCCGACAAAAAATATTCAGGGATCCTAACACTTGATGTCAGGAATCGGTTAGCACGTTGCTTATTACGTGTGCCACGTGAGGGATACGTGCTCTCTTGGAGAGAGCTACACTACTTTACATATAGTGCTGAGAAGACCCCAAGTAATGCAACATTAATACCTCTTCATTGGTGTTATAAACATTGTTCTGTAACAGTCAAGAGCGTGAGAAGTTCAAGCAATATTAAATAAGCACGCTAATATAGACTTCTGGATCTGGGATTTGACGGAGATGAGAAAAACAGTACGGTAACAAGCCAATCGACTGGCACTTCTTGGTGATATATTACAGAAACAGTTCATAAATCTCGTCGTAAGAATGTAAATAATGTAAACTATAGGCTCTTCTTCTTGGTGAAACGCTGAACTTTTTTTTAGAGTGTTTTAAATTTCCCGTGGTAAGATGCACTATCTTGTTGGTACTCACCACGAACCGTGGTTAGCTGAAGCATTTGGTTACATAACTGGAGAAGTCTTTCATCGAGCAGTTGCAGCGCTGGAAGACAGCCACAGCCACCTCAGCTGTCTTCGTAGTATACCTATTGCGTCACTCTGTCCCATACAGAACCTGTTCTGCTGCTTCCAAGAACCGGACCCTGGCTGCTGGCGAGCTCTTTAATCCTATTACTGCACTCGGACGCTCTCGACGCCACCATTACATCAACGGCTTATTCTCCAGTGCTCGACGTGACCATTACGCCCGTGGCTTATGCTTTAGTGACCGCTTCAGCTTCGGTCCCTGATATAACCGTGCTATTATACGAGCGCTCTCTGCCTGTCCATGACTCACGTCTTGACATGAGTGTCAAGTTCGCTATTTGGTTTGATAAGCGGTGTTTTTTTTTCATCCGCTGCAGCGAAGTAAAAGCCGTTGTTCTATTGGCGACAAGAGTTCGCGTATCCTGTGGGTGTCAGCCACTAGCCGCTGCCTGGCTGTTCGATGTCTGTTGTTGAGGTTTGTTTATGCTCAGTTGCAAATGCTGCTTTTCCCTGCCACAATATATTTGGGCGTCACGCACCCATGGTTCCCTAGTGCCTTCTCCGCAGTTGTTGCAGCTTGCCGCAGTTTCTCCTGACGAGGTTAGTTTTGTGAAGTTAGATGGGTTCTCTATAGTATTTTCCCTTTCTGTTCCTCGAGGTGGGCTGTCGATCGAGATAGCCGACCTAGTCTGCGGGATTCCTCTATACTACCTCTCGTGTGGAAGGCCTCAAATGGGGCTGTCCACTCGAGTGTCCTTTCCCATTCTTTGCGCCATTCTGCCGCCAGTAGTAGCGCACTGAGCCAGCCGAGTTTTTCCGGCAGCATTGCCGAAAAGCTTCAGTTGAGCTTCACCCTTGAATCACCTCTGCGTCTATAGACGCAGAGGTGATTCAAGGGTGAAGCTATAGGGTCGTAAAACACTGCATCTAATAATAATGCTGATGCAGCTAGGGAAGTCTCGTCGTGGGTGTTGCGCCATGCTGCGAGCTGTGTTCTCGATGACAAGCACTGCGTGCACCGTATATATTTATGCTAAAAGTGTCGTCTGATTGCAACACACTGCATGCATTTGTGTTTCGATCAAAGCCTTCCCTGCCCATCGGCGCCTTTCTCTAAGACCCAGTTACAAAATTCACCAAGTATCTAATATTAGTACAGTCCTTCTTCGTCCCTCGGTCACGTTCTCAATGACGAGCCACATTGCTTCATTGCAAAATTCCATAGAGAAAGCGCTTTGATTCTTGATTAAGTCAGGATTTCTATGAGAGAAATAGCTTGATGTCACTGATGCATATTGTTTACGTATTCTTAAGTATGCACAGCTTAAGGAGCAGTTCATCCCACCTAATTATAACATTTTTTGGTTAAATATTTGCTTGGTCTCTTTGCCATCCCATTGGTATTACGTAAGAGATATCTAATCATTTTCTTAACGGCGATGAGGCCAAATTTGAAATTTAAGCATTGAAGACGGGGAAGCAGTGCACCGGTAGCTTTTGGCGATAGCATGGATACTGCATTACACTTTCTTCCCACAGTAAAGTTTTATTTCTCCTGACGATATAATGCGCAAATTGAAGCTAGAGTGTTCGCGCTGTCAAAAATGACAGCGAAGAATTTATTAAGACCCTTCATCATTGATCATATTTTCGTTTCTAATATGTTTCTGAAGGTTACGCTACAACGGCCAACTCAGAATGTGAAAGGAGATCGCTGTTCTCGGTTTCAATTCATCTGATCGAGCAGCACACTCCTTCTTTAACTTAAATGGCATAAAAAAATGAGTTTACGGTATATTACCAAGGAGTGAAGCATCACTGAATTTTATTAAATTTCTCGCTGCATATCCTGCAGACGAACACTACGTTGTCAAAAGAAGAGAGCAAGCTGGTAAAAATAATTGCTGCTGTTACGCGCAATGTGAAAAATCTCTTCTGCTTTGCTTCGTTGATCATCTACTCAAATTGTACGACTTGAACTGGGACCAAATATAGTTTCAGTGTATGAAGAAAGCAATAAAAATCAAACTTCATGGAGCAGCGATAAGAGAAACAGTAAATATCTTAATGTTTGGATTCCAACGTTGGCTGAGCAGTGAAAAAGAAGTGCCTTAATTTAGAAGGATCTCCACTTTGGTCATCTTCTGCAACCTGGTCTAATATTTGCTTATTGATCTTCTTCGAAGCGCAACATAATTACAATATCTGCAACTGCAACCTGGCGTATTTTTCACCTATTTTGTTTAGAGAGTAACTCGAAATATATCAATATTTAACAACACAAATACTTATTTAAACCCGTAAACACACTACGGCGTTTATTGTTCTGATGTATATGTTATGGAAGTGTCCTCTGTTTGTCCGTCAGTTTGTCTGTCTCTTTGCCACGCTTGGAGACGTATTGAGTACTTTTTTTACCTTTTTTTTAGAGACGAAGCCTCGTTCGAAGTTTCAGGATTTCAACATAAATGTCTAGAGCGCTGCCTAATCTTGCTTGAAGTTGATCGAAGATATAAAATTTATCAATAAACTAAATAAAAATTATTCGACTGATGTAGGCTAAGTTGCCCATTTTGTGTGTATTATCTCGGCTGACAGATTGAGTGTGTCGTATTCAAGTTGTTTGATTTTTTTCCATTTGAGTATTTTACCCATCAGCTTTGTTTCATTCAGCTTGGCGTTATTCGATACTTCAGCTCGTATGTTGCTTTACCTGTCATCTCCTGGAAGTTCTCCCTCCTGTTACGCCTACGGGATCCACCATTTGGTGGCGCTACACTTCTGCTATTCGGCCGTTTCTACGAATGTTATGCTTGCGAATTCAAAGTATACCTACTGCTATTCGTGCGAGTTCTGTATAAGAATTGAAACTACTGCTATTCTTACGAATGCTCTTCCGACTACAGCTATTCCTACTAATTTAAACTACTGTTATTCCCACGAATACTGTTCCTACTACCGTAGTGCTATTCCTGCGAATTTCAGCTATTGCGATTCCTACGCATATTGTCTTTTAATTGAAACGTTAAAGGTCTAAGATGTCAATACCTGCGTAATTATTCGGCAAGAAGGTCATAACTCGCGCCGTAATGAGGTGCTCAGAATATGCATGAGCACGCCGAGGCGCGCCGTGCCCCTTGAGGCGCCCCTCGCCCAGCCCCCTATATAAGGCGCCCTGCAGCTCCCCGTCATATATGGCTGCGGCCGCAGATGTCGCGGAGATTGATGGTGAAGCCGAACATAGCGTCACTATGCCGGAGTTAAGACTTCCTTATAGTGATTATCATATTTTAGTTTCGAACCTGTAGCCTGAATGCCGGACTGTATACAGACTTTCATGTTGACATTTTCGAATGTAACGCCAGTATTTGGGGCTGTTAACTTCTTTGTCATTATAATTTCGAATGTGAGGCCAAGGCCTGCGTTTCGCGCTCTAAAATTTATTGTGTCTTTGTTTTCGAACTTATAGAGCCTCTCTATTGGCGTACAGACATTCATGTTCGACGTACTTCAGAAAATAAGGCTAACAAGCAGGGCTACAGACTTTCTCACAGTTGACAGTCCGATTCCCACGATTTTACTAGTTGTTAGGATGCCGGCTACATCGTTCCAGACTTATCAGTTTCATTGTAGGATTAACAGAGGCTTCGATCTGGACATGTCTCGAGCTCTGTCCCCTTACAGCCTTAACAGCCCTACTCACTGTTGCCACAGAGATCTCGTTTTTCCTTGCCAGATAAGTCATTTAGAGTTTTGAATCATTTGCAAAGGCTTTTCTGATGGTCTCTATCATCATAACTCGGTGTCTGCATGTATGAGGTCGATCCTGGAGGGTTACATCCTTTTCTTTTAGTTCTTAATTGTATTTATTTGGATAGTAGTTACTGGTACAATATGGAATAAAGTATATATCACTCTTCAGCTATCAACAAGAATACTCCAATAAAGTCTGCGAATTATCCCTAAATTTCTGAAAAAAAGTGTTACAGAACTTTTGCATAACCCGGTAGTATATATAGTCATGTAGGTACGTAGACAGTAGCCGTCGTGTAAGTAGTCGTAAAAATAAGTTTTTCATTATTTCTGAGCTAAAAAATCTATGTTCGATATAACACAAACAATCAAAGTACTGTTATGTTAACATTACTCGAGATGACCTCCAGTCACCGACTGAGGTCCCTCCTCGATCAGACCCAAGTGACACTGCAGTTTTAAGTGTATTGTATCGCCTTGAGTTTTAGGCACTCAAGATCTGCTGTTCTTGGCCATGCTCGTTTGGAGCACCAACCAGTCCGTCCAGGGATGGACAGATAGATCATTTATTTCTCCAACGCGTGGAGGTATTCTTTTTTAATGCTAGCTGAACTGCTTCAATACTATACTAACATCAGTAAACACAGAGTGACAATCAAACATAATGCGTTCAGAGTTTCATACATAGGTTAAAAAGTTATCTTGGCCGCGTTATCACCGTTCATAACTAATAACCTATTAGCGGGACTAGTGTAGAACTTCTATGGAACAAATTGGCCTGTTACAGCTCACAAGAGCGAACTAATGGAGAGGCTGTCTAGGCAACAGTACCGTGTGTGTGTGTCCGCACTGTCTGTTCACAGCTCAGTTGTGTTTCTGTCTCTGGTTGTGCTATGCTGTGAGTTTTTACGAGGACTCTGGATTTTCTCTGTTTGAAGTCTCATTGTAGTGTTGTTTTACTAGTCTCTGAAAATCACCCACTAGTTTGTAACGATATTTGCTGTACGGTAATACAATATATGTTGTCTTCACCCAATTCGTACAAAAATAGATGTCTGCTCGTGCAAACCCTGCATGAATTCAATATTTGGTAAGGAGATATGTGAATGTTCTGCCATGTAATGATGTGTAAAGCACCGAGATGCAACACGGCATGCGTAATAGTTAGGTGATGCTATTTTTTGCTTTCAAGAGAAATGCTAAAAAATGGACGATTCCCAAGGCCCATACTAATTTTGTTATCATTAGGAGTGTGTAATTTTTTACTGTCTTTATTTTATTATCTGCTACTTGCCTTCGAAACCGTAAATTGGCTTTTTCTTCTTGTGTAATAGCAGCTATGAATTTTTTAAATACAAGAGAAGTGCTGAAAAATAGGCGAGTCCCAATTAAGGCTCATACTTATTTTGTTATTACGAGTGTGTAGTTTTTTACTGTCTTTGTTTTATTATCTGCTACCTACCTGCGATAATGTAAATTGGCTTTTTCTTTCTAGCGTACTAGCAGCTATGAATTTGTTCAAGACTGAAATCATTTAACGATCTAATTTAACATACAGCACATATATAGCACCCATCATATAGATTATAGGTACTCTTTAAAGTTGCGCAATGTGTCGTAACTGCACAATTGTACAAATACTTTAACTAGTTGATGAAATGTGTTCAGAAGATGGCCATATTTCCACGTTCTTCCCTTGCAGTACACACGCACTACTTATACGTTCTTGCTAAATTACGTTAACGTTCTTGGATGGCTTACGTGAAAAACTTGAGGCTCTCGGTTACCCGGCCTAATTTTTTATTGATCTTATAGAATTTTAAGCCTCTATTCTTCTACGATTCATGCCTGTAGGTCCTTGTAACAAACCTTGTGATGCATAGGGTTATTTTCTGGGTGGTACGCCACAGCAACACGTACGCTGTAGGCAAATACATCGACCAAGTCGAGTACCGGTGTCTTAAGAAGAAGACCGAGCGCGCATGCAGCCTAAGGATAATGTATAGCCATCATTCATCTACGAGAGCAACAGAGCCGCTGTAGTGAGGTGCTGCAAATCACTACACACACAGGCACAAGTGATATCAGGTAGCAGACACATGTGGGTAGTCAATGGGGGTCTTTGATACAGGCGCCGCAGCTGCTGGTGCTGGTGCAGGATTCATCTACAGTGCACCGTAATAGCATTGGCAACAGTGCAGCAGAAGCGTATTTGAAGAAATTGTTTTGAAATGTTCTACATATATGTAATTTCGCAAGCACCGCACCTGCTGCCGCGACTGCTATAGGATTCTTCGGCGGTAGGCTATACAGTTATAATGTAAACAAATGTTCTTAATGGTGTAGAACTGTGTTTATTTTTCGAACTGTATGGTTTGAAACGTCACGCATTTGGTTTGGTGTTAACGGAGCCAGTGAAGGATAATTGGGCCTGTTAGTTATTGATATGAAATGTTGTAGAATAAATGTATATAAGAAATTCCTTGTTCAGAATGCCATGCCTAGATGATACTCTGCGTTACACATATAAACTCTTCAACAGTGACACAGTTACATCTGGCTTCGATATACCGTACTATCACTGTCTGGTATTGATCTTCTGTATAATACACCTCCTAAGTACCGGTATGCAGTTTCATTAGCGTTACATACAGTACCTATAGCTACCTATATCTGGCCCCTTGTTATCAAGGTTTCTCAACTAACCCCTGAAGGATCGAAATAGCATCCTTTAGGAGGTAGCACTATCAAACTAGAGCACTCTTGAGAGCGCATACCTCCGCCAAGCAAGGCAACGTTAACGAAAAAATCAAATTGGTTCTGAAACTCTGATGTCCTCTACATCAGCAAAAAAAAAAAAAATTTGGCCATTTGTGCCTTTTGACAATAATATCAGCTTCTGTGATTTTCTTGAAGATGCGTCCGCAACTTTTTGAGTTCTGTTCTGACAAACATTTGACAAACACACGAACGGACGGACCGACCATCACCAAAACTTTGCCGTTGGTGTCTTTCAACATTTCTACCATAAAAATCAGTCCAATGATCTTTTGAGTTATAGCCTATATGGCACTAAGAAAAAAGAGGCAGTTACACAAACCGTTGAATAAATCTTCACCAAAAGTTAATCATCTATATCCTCCTAACTTAACATGCATAACAATTATTGTCAACTTCGTGAGGGTTCCCCCATACCTATCTCTTTTTGAGTTATAAATGTTGGTGACAGACGCAACCGACAAATCAACTATCTAGCTTAATAAAATCATAGCCTCTTTGGCAGGGGTGAAAATCTATAATAGGCCCTATAATAAAGAACGATGTGTATTTATCTGTTTCTTTGTTTATCTGTCCATTTTCTGTCACGCTTTAACAAAACAGATAGGCGGAAATTAGCCCAAGTTGGAGGCTCTGGTCGTCCTCTCAATCAAGTTCCATTGAAAACTGATAGGTTGATGATAGACCGCGTTGCAGCTGATGGCAAATTTACACTATTATATTCCGAAGTTTAAGTCTCCGTTTCCACAACAAAAACGATATCACAGAGGAAGAAGGAAGGGACATAGAGTATGACGATAGACACGAGGAACCCATGCACGAGGGTTTTCCCACACTGGATCAACGCGCATAGGAACAGCAAGTCGGGAAAGAAGAGGAAGAACAGATGGAAGAAAGATCAGTAGGAGGAAGAGATGGGAAGGAAGAACTTTTGCCCCTAATCTCGACTGTGAGCAAGAAAAAAAAACCTTGCACTTCATCGCATTACCGAAGGAAAACTAGGTGCTGATCTGCCTAGCATGCTCGTCTGTTCCCCAATTATATTAGCAGGTGCGTTGCAGCCTACGTAAGGAAGTTAATAATAAAATAACGATGGACGAAGACGGATCATTTCAAATTGTCCTTATTTCCAGCGCTGGTACAAAGTAATAGATAACTTAAAAATTAGTTTTGAGGTGCTGCGAAAGCAAGTTAGGATGCTTCCGGAAGCGTCGGAACAAGAAAAGTGTTGCGTATCACAGGCTGATATATTACCTGCTTACGGATATGCAGTGTCCAGCGGACCTTTTTGCTCGCCATGAATCCTTTCCCATACACCTATCAGGAACTGGATCAATGCTGCTGGTGACTCAGATTCGGGAATCTGCAGTCTGTTCATTTCCAAATGGGCAGGGTATTCATGGCGCGTGGACCGAACGCGTCAGGGCCCGTCGAATTACCGTACCTGTGCACTGGGTCAAAAATTGTTCATAAAATTGGTAAACAAAAAATTGCCCATAAAATTGGTAAACAAAAAATTGCCCATAAAATTGGTAAACAAAAAATTGCCCATAAAATTGGTAAAAAAAAAATTGTCCATCAAATTGGTAAAAAATTTATCGATAAAAATGTAGTCCGCAGAGCAAGACGGTAACAATCGGGTCTCCAACGCACTTACAGTGCTGTTGTTTTTTTCGCACTTAATGCAAAGTAATGCTGAGATTCAAAAATTGATGAGGGTATCCTGAAGGTAGAGATTAGTTAGTTCTGTAACGAATAGGGTAAAACATTTTTAAAATTGATGGCCGTAGCTGATGGTTTGTCATTAACGAAAGATTTAAACGGTTGGTTATGATATCGTGTAGGGATTCTGGCAATGAGAAAAAGGTTAAAAATGTTAATAATAATTAACGGTTTTTAGAGATGCTGTCAGTGACAAAGAGATGTAAAAATTAGCAATGGTATCTAGGGACATTGCATAGAACGAAAAAGAGCAAAAACAAACGCCTGAAGCTGACTGCTAAGCCACGTACGTGACGATGCTCCCAAGCACTCTTCTCTCATTGTGCTCGTTACAGAACATAAACCTGCCGCTCTCGCCCTCCAGCCGCACATTGGTGGAATTGCGCCCACTTGGTGCCTGTGTGTTGCTTTGCACATTGTGCTTGGTTACAGCGTGACGAGGGTATCTGTAAGTGGTCTTAGTACGTTAGTAGTACCTACATGTGCGTATATACCTTGCTGCTAGCAACCTTGAACTTAGTCAAATTGAAAGGGTTCTGCCCGGTGTGCTTAGCGGTATTATGCTTGTGGGTAGGTGCCTGGTTCATCTGGACCCAGATTTATCCGTGTAGATATTAGCTTATAATGCCTGACCGCACTGGCGCCAAACTCGCCATTCTGTGTACGTTCATCACGGTGCGTGCGTTCAAGTAAGCTTTCCTGTCCCGCCACAACCACGAGAAGCACGACAATAAGCACTATCAAACCTAGCCTAACCTAACCCTGCCAAGCGTTGCCTTACCTAACCTAATTTGCGATACAGCGAGCAGCACACCACGCTAACTTGAACGCCGCCCGCACGCACGCAGTGATGCGCGCACACAGAATCGTCTCAAACGTACATAGCGCTTGCCGAGTTTGACGTCTGTGCTGCTCGGCCCGTATTGTATCTCTCAGTTACGACTTGTAAGTTCATTTACGAAGCTCAAGCGCCAGTCGGTGTGTGAGAGCCCAAGTAGCATGTAACGAGTTCTCACTTGAGCTAGAAGTACCTACGGTAGAGGAGCTTGTGCAGAACGTATTACAGCCACAATTGCAAGTGTGGGGTTCATAGATCGCGTTTCTCTTAGAAAGTAAAGATGTAGGTACAATTGCAAGAGATTGGCTACCTAATTCCTACAATGTTATAACGTTGTATCTCGGTAGCACAGATACGGTGGCAATGTTGTATAATGTTCTGCATGTCTTGGCATCACGTTGTTCCTACAAAAGTCTAGTGTGGCTCCGGTATTAAGTTTTAGGTATTTGCAGGGAAGAGCTTATTTCATGTTGCTGGCAGAAGTTCTTTGCGTTTTTGTAAATTTCATCGCCTTGCTGATGTATAAGTCGAAATATTTGACACTCAGGATTCATATTTATCGGATAATTTAGAATATCTTCTGAGTTTTAATTTT
>LQNS02000226.1:9658218-9670990 GCA_001587735.2 Parhyale hawaiensis
CGCAATAGCACTAATACTGCCTTGAGTTTTTGGTACTTAATGCATAGATTTACATATAAAATGCTTTGTGGACTGACAATTCTAGAAATAGCGTCAATTCGGTTGACCAAAGCGCGGCAAACCACGGTTTTTCTGGC
Organism: Parhyale hawaiensis; assembly: GCA_001587735.2. Classification (NCBI taxonomy): domain Eukaryota; kingdom Metazoa; phylum Arthropoda; class Malacostraca; order Amphipoda; family Hyalidae; genus Parhyale; species Parhyale hawaiensis. The sequence continues at coordinate 9,658,356 of LQNS02000226.1, forward strand.
ATTGAATTTTCCGGAAATCGTCTCAATTTACCGGACTGACGTCCGGTAAAGAGGGGGTTTTCCTGGAATTGAGATTTTCTCGTTTTCCCGGAAATTTCAGTTTCCCGGAAGAGGCTTCCCCCGTGCTGTCCGGGAAAACGGGGTTCCACTGTAGTTTTATTCATAGTCGTATGAGGTGCCTATACGTTAGCAATGAAACAAAAAATGCACACCTGAAAATTTTAGAGATATTAGTGGTTAAAAAGTGTCCGAAGCCACCCAAGGGGTGGGGGTGGCCTTGGACAGGGGTGGTTTGACTTTGGACACCCATCCTATTGCTGTAGGTTATGGGTTCTCTGGCCTCCCTGTGCCACTCCCGGACATGGCAGGGCGGCTTCAGACTAAAATTTGGCTTTTTTAAAAAAGTTTGCAAAACTCTAGCAAAAATAGCTGATTGAGAGCTGACTAATGACAATAATGGAATGGAAAAACACTGCATATTTCCACTAAACACAAAGAGACTATGTTGAACTACAAAATGAAGGAAACTAATGATACATGGCGGTAACTTAGAGTTACAGTGAGTTCAACATCTTGTTCTACTTCTCACCAGCGAATTTTCCTCCACCGAAGCAAATTTGCCTTCATTGGAGCAAATTTGTCTCCACCACGGCTGATCATCTCATGCCACGAGGTATCCTACTTTTTTCTATGTTTTTAATTCAGAGATCTGAACGGAGCAGTCAGTGCAGCGCCATCCTTGTTGGACACAGCATTCATATGAGAAACAAGACTTAGCTGGCTATCAAAAATGACTTAGTTGAATTTGCTCCCACCTCGGGTGGTCTTACGCCACGAGGCATTATAGTTGAGACATCTATTGGGCCAAATTCTTGCAGCAGTACCTTGGATGGCACTGAAATCAGAGAAATTGGCTGTGGAATCTAAAATAAATGATACCTACTATTTAGTACAGAAGGGTGTCCGAAGTCACCCCACAAAAAAAAACAAGACACAAAGATAATTTTTTGGAGCACTCAAAATGGACATATCTTTAAACAAAGTCTAAAATATCTCGAAGTGGAAGCTCATCATATTGATTATGGTGGTATGCTCACTTTCACTCCTGATTGCACCAATTTTTCTGCCCTGGTGAAGTTTTTTTGATAGAAAAAATTTGATCGTTTACCACTCCTTACTTATGATTTTTTTAATGTACAAAGCCTTATTGCAGGACCCCAAGACATCTATCTAAGATTGCACAGGTATTAATTTTTCATTCACGAGTAATAGTTTCTTCACACCATTTATAACATTTGCTTGGATGTTCATTGTCCAATCTTTTCCTTAAACTGTCCGAAGTCACCCCGCGTCCGAGGTCACCCCGTTTTACGGTAATGCAGCTAAATTGGGGTTTCTCTATAATTTTTGTTGAATTAAGCCTGCGCAAGTGATCTAAAAAGTTATTATTTTCATTGCAATCTACTGTGAGTTGCAGTAACTTTCAGTTGCTACATTATTGCCTTTTAACTCTACCTTACTCCGGTTGTTCTCATCATTTACAAAAGGCTCTTTCCCTATTATTTTTCTGCAGGAAAAAGTAGCCCTTGTGGCGAGGTTACAGTCTAGTACGATAGTTATGACATGCAGTGTTGTGTTTAAAGTCTCACTTGTTCATACAATAAAAGATTGAAGGAGATGGTATGCCTGAGAGGCTTGGCTTAGTACTTGAATCACAATAGCTATTTGAAAGAAGACTTTTCGTTATTCTCGCTAGTTTCCATGTTCAGGCTATGCATGACAGGCAATGATCAGACGCTTTTCTTAGATTTTGTGCCAATTTGTGATGCCGTCTGCTTTTACTGAGGCAATCTATATTTCTCATCTTGGAGTCACTGCACTACAAATTTATTTCAGTCTCCAGATTTTTGCCAAAGGCTGGGCTGGATCTGGAACATTGTGGCCATTCAGTGACTAAGAGTGCTCTATTATTACATTATGCACTGCATTGAAGCAGGCGGTCTGTTTGTATCACCACCTTCCCTGTGCAGGCAATGCACGACGGGGGATGCCCGGCCAGCAGGCCGGTCGTGTTCCTGTCATGCGTATGTTTGGTGTAACTGAGGGAGGCCATTCTGTGTGCTGTCATGTCCATGGATTCAGTCCTTACTTCTATGTCAAATGCCCTTCAATTTTCAAAGAGAAGCATCTTGCTCCTCTCAAGGTTTGCTATGCGTTTTGGCACTACTTTTGCAGTTCTATGTGCTTCCATAATTAATAGATGTTATTGCATTTTACAGACGATAGTTGTTATACTGCATTATTCCATTATTGTAGATCAAAAAACTTTCGTAGTTAGTACTAAATATATAAATTATAGGTTTTTTTGTCATTATATGTAGTTAGATAATATGTAGCTAGTTACGATTCCAGATTCCTAATGAAAATGAATTTGCAAATTTTCCTCCTCCAGAGCTGCATTGTTAACACAAATAATTTTGCTTATATTTTAGTCCTTCACTCATTTTGAGGACCCTCAACAAGTGCAGCAGCTTCTCAAAGATTATACTTAGGCCTTCGTGTTAAGCTCTCCATCTACAGTAAAGCTAGTTCTGCGTGAGACAGTGTATAAATTAATAAGTTATATTTATTTGTGCAGGCGGCACTCAACCGAGCTCTGTTAGATGACTTGCGCAGCAACAAGGAACAAATTGTGGACGCTGTCCTGGCTGTAGACATGTGCATCAAGGAGTCGATATATCAGTTCCACAACAATGAGAAATCTCCTTTTCTGAAAATTACTGTGGCTCTTCCCCGCCTTATAGCTGCAGCCAAGCGGCTCTTGGGTGATGGGAAGGTGGTCGTGCCTGACATTGGCACCCCGCCGTACGAGGCATATGAGTCCAATGTTGACTTTGAAGTCAGGTGGGTGTGTACTTACTTGTTCAACAGGAAATATGAGACTTCGCTGGTAAAATGTAGTCGTAGCTACTGAAGCAGTAATTACCTACTACATTCTGCTGCACATAACATTAGGTGCACACATGCTTGTCGTCCTAGAATTTGAATCTCATTATTATATGTTTGCTATACTGGTGTGATTTAAATCTTACATACTGTCGTCAATGCAATTTACTGTTTTAACAAAGATTTCTGTCTTCTAATGTTGATTATAAAATCAAATGGGTGTTTGTTGTAGCGCATCATAGTTGTCGGGGTTTATGAGTGACATGGGTCTTGTATATAAGTCACATCATATGTGCTGCACACTAGTATTAATGTGCTATGCTAGGTGATAGCCAAACAGTTGACAGTGGTTTAGCATTGATATGGAGGTTAGGGAGTTGTTGACTACAATACATGGCCATTAGTTTTCAGAGAGTGCCTCAAAAATACTAACGCTAACAATGCTTTTCAGATTCATGGTAGACAAAGAACTGGTAGGTTGCTGTTGGGTGGAGCTGCCCGCCTCGCAGTACACACTGCGACCCAGCAGGGAGGGAGTCACCCGCTGCCAATTGGAAGCTGACATTGCCTGGGATAAATTCATTGCTCACCAGCCCGAGGGAGAGTGGGGCAAGCTTGCGCCCTTTAGAATCCTGTCTTTTGATATTGAGTGCGCCGGGAGAAAAGGTTAGCAATTACATGTTAACTATCTTGCTTACTGCTTTGCTCTTTATTCTTATAGCTACTTGCGGGACCCGTGGAAATTCCGCGGTTAATGAATATCTTGACTTTCCATTTTGAACCATTCATAGTCTACGCTTTTACTATCTAAGTTCGACCTCATCCAGATCTGCAAACATAACCCTCTCCGTCTAAACTGAAGCATGTCACGTAACCCATGGCGAACTACTTCTGATGTATCGTAGTCCGTCTACCCTTACTCATATCGACTAATATAACGCGAATAAATTGTACAACCTAACACTTACAGATAATGCAGAGAAACTACAATATATTATTAAGCAATGCTTTCTTGTATCTTGGCACTCATTTCATTGTGATCATAATACAGCCATCTCATGTGACCTCACGGGATTCAGTATTTTGTTCCTGCGGTTTTGTTTCATCTTGCGCATGTCTTGTTTGGCCTCTCGATTCTGAGGTACATTCAGTTCGTAATGCTCTTCCATCTTTTGAACTCACGCTTTATTCTGTGTTTCTCAAATTCGCGTTTGCATCTATTTTCTCAATACATACTAGTTTTCACTTCGGTCTTTATGGTTTTTTATCATACATTTAACTACGTGATCTGTTGAATTTTCTTTATTTTCTTTTTACTTACTGTGAATGCGTTCAGAACTGACCGATTTCTCAAAAGCATTTTTCTACTAGTAGTAGTAGTAATAGTACTATAAGTTAGTTTAAGCCTCCCTAAATAAGTATTAAGCTTTGCTAAGAGAGGAAAAGCAAGGAACATATAGGTAGTATGTCGATAGTCATGGAGAACCTATGCCCGAGGGTGTTCCCACACAGCATCAACGCGCATGGGAAGTTTGGGAACAGTAAAGTGAGAAAGAAGAGGGGAAACAGACGAAAGTAATATCAGAAGGAGTATGAAATCGGAAGGAAGCAAAGTGGACACAGAAGACAGAAGTCTCGAAGGCCTAGCTAACGGCTAAGGTAAAACATTGTAGATTGCTGTTTGATATCTCTTCTCCGTTTGCCTATCTTTGACAGAGATATTTCATTTGCCAAATTTTTTTCAAGTGGTGCAACTCAAATGAGCTGAAATTCACAAGAATTTTTGTAGTGAAATTTATGGTTGTATCTGCACGGTTCCGTATTTGTATCAAGTTCACGTATATCTTAGAATATATGAGGACACCCAGTCATATTCATATTGAAAGAGTTTTGAAAGTCGTCTAGGCTTTTGATACAAGAATTGGGTTAAATATGAATAAAGAACTCGAAAGACTTACAGAACTATCTCCCATATTAAGAAGTTTGTAGACTGGAAACCTGCGTTCTAAATATACCTGCAGCCCAGTGAAATTTAACCTGTGCACCCGCAGTGTCATCTTGGAAGGCCACCCAGCAGCCGCAGCCCATTTACAGACTTGTACGCCTTATATCATGAAAACTAAAAACTCGAACACAAAAATGAACGCGGTTTTGGAAAGGGCAAATGTGTGCCTATCAACCTTGTAAGTTTCATTTTTGTGCTTGCATTAGTACTCCTACGCTAGGTTGCTAAAGATGCCTTATTTTGGAAGCAAATTTCTGGCGGACACTACGGGTGTGTGGGTTTTGCTGGGTGTCCTCCTCTCGAGAGGACAGTGCGGGTGCATGGGTCAAAGGAACTCCTGCATCGACTGGGAAGAGCTACTAAACGCAAGAAATAGTGGAAATTCCAGAGAGCCAAGCTCCGTTTTCGACATCCCAGACCTGTATCATCCTAGTACATACGAAGCACAAAAATTATGACACGCGAAAATATGAAGCGCTCATCACTGTTGGTGGCCAGGCTAAAGTTGTACTCCTCTACCGTCGATAAACAAAACCAAAGCCGAGAAGCGCTAAAGAAAATAACTATGGTTGAATTTCGTTCCAGCGAATATCAAAGCTTCTTTCAATTTGAAGTTCCCCCTACCTAATACTGAAAAGCGTCATGTACAGAAACAGGGACATACGGATGGACAGGGCTTCAAGCAGAATTATTATATAGATTATCTCTACTGACTCGTAACCCCCTCAGGGGACATAAGATGGGCCGTAGGGTTAGGTTCGCCCATCCTATGTTAGGGGAGCAGCAACCCCATAGGATTGTGTAGGTTACCGTACTTTACACGTTAGTTAGGCCTTCGGGACGTCTGTCTCATGTCCACTTTGCTTCCTTCTATATTCATACTACCACTGATGTTTTCTTCTGTTCTGCCTCTTCTTTGTCGACATGCTGTTCCCATGTATGTTGACCCTGTGTGTGAACACCCTCGTGCATGGTTTTCACCTGTCTGTCTGCCTGTCTGTCTGTCTGATATTGCCTTTGTTATTGAAACGGAGGCTTGAACTACTCAATATAATAATAATAATAGAAATACTGACACATATGTATGTATAACTGACTATTTGCACCTGCAAGGAAAGATGAGCTGCTATATGACCTCTAATTACTTGTCTTGTCAATAAGGATTGCTATACATTCTCTTATTGTCTGCTAGTGCGCTCAATAGACTGACTCTATAGGACCTTAAGGAAAGGTAAAGGAAATGCGTATACTGTTTGTGTCAAAAGGTTTTAAGCTTCATCCTTCATAAATTTTCGGCCGAATGCAGTTACAGTTTATGGAGAATGTTGGTATTGCGCTTTTAAAGATCAGTAGTGGCTGCCTTGCTTACGGGTTTGCAAAGCCCCTGGATACGTAACTGCTGCTGTTGCTGCACTACACCAGCCTCAGTTGGGTGGTGCTGGAAGTGCTTGTTAAGGTTCGTTGCTTATTGAACCTTACCACCGGGCTCTGTATTCTCTTGAACTTTCTCGTCTGTACCGCAGCGGTCTTTTCTTAAATACTTCCCAGTATGCTAAGAAAATATTTCTCGGGACTTGACATTTTACAATACTACCTTAAGCAAGGCAGCAGTTACACATCCCGGGGCTTTACAACACCGTCAGCGAGGCAGCACATTTGTTTTTGTTTACATACGGTACTGTGTTTACAGAAGGTGATAGGTGTTACTCTGGTTGCTGGGACTAACGACTATCCAACTCTGAATACTCTAGCGTTCTGACGCCAATTGAAGGTAGAGTCCCCCTCCACAAATCATGCAGTCCGTACCATAATGCAAGCTTGAGGGGCTCAAACACAATATTAAAGCTCAGCACTTTTGCCAACGCTGCACGTATTTTCTTCACTTTAGTGAGCTCTAAAAATTATGCTCTCAGCAGGGCTCAAGTGCTCATTTTCTTCAATCCCTGGCACTTCCAGGCATTTAACGTTAACTCCTCACATCCAGTAACCTTTAACACAAACCCTGATAAGATCTGGCTTACGGATTCCAATTGTTCAGGTATCTTCCCTGAGTACCACACCGATCCTGTCATCCAAATTGGTAACTGTGTCAAGTGCGAGGGCGACACGGAGCCTTTCATTCGGACCATTTTCACCCTGGGCGACTGCGCCCCCATTGTGGGGGCACAAGTGCTTTCTTTTAAAGATGAAAGAACTATGCTGGAGGTACGTTTTACTGCACTTTTCTTTCTAGCTATAGTGTCAAGTGTTTTGTAGTCAAGTTTAACATCCGGAACAGTGCATCTTGTAAACTGTGGTTATAGTGTAAGCCATTTTATGGTTAATTATAATCATGGCCATGATGCTGCAGCTGCAATGTGTTGTTCACGTTTATGTATGACCTTATGTGCCAGCTGACCTGTGCTCTTTCTATTCTCCACTACTTTACATAAAACTGCCTTGTAGCTAGAAGCTAATGAGTTAATGTTATTGATTTTGATGTACTATAAGATATAGTCTTTAGTTGTATCAACCGTACTACACATTATGGCGTTCAAAGCCGTTACATCCGAAGGAACTATATTGGCTTCGACTTTATAAAACTTGCAATTAACTCCTTCATGCTATTCTACTGAATCACCCTGTAGCGGCTGCAGTGGGTTAACAAATAATTGCTATTTAACATTATACTGTCCACACTGGAGGTCTGTGATAAATTTTCGGCCGAAGAAGAAGCTGCTTAGCATACGCTTGACCAGACTCTGATTGTTCGTGTGCAGGCGTGGGCAGCATTTGTCCGGCAAGTGGACCCTGATATCATCACAGGCTACAACATCAACAACTTCGACTTCCCATACCTTATAGACAGAGCCCGGCATCTCAAGAGCCCAACTTTCCATTATCTTGGCCGAGTTAATGCTATCAAGTGCGTACTGCACTCTTTTGTTCTCTTGCAAATATCCAGTTTCTATCCTAGCCTAATTTATTTTTGCTTAACCTAGCACATACTTTCAGGTAGTCCACATACTATACCAGCAAGAATTTTTTAATGTTTTCGGGTGGTCCCATGTGCTGTTTCACATTATGCATTCTCATGACAATACCATCAGTATAAAGAATATCATTGCATAATTACTAATTGTCTGTGCTTGTATTCTTGACGTTCTGATTTCCACTTGCTTTGACTTTTGTATTAGAAGTGAATCGTGTGAGAAGTAACTTAATACTGCTTCAATTTATCCAGCAGTTAGAATTTGACGAATCATCTTGGCGGATTTTGCTGAAAGTTGGGAAAATGAACTTATGAGGAACTGTGTTTGTTTGGTAACGTTAGCAAATATGGTAACCGATGCTCGACGGTTTTTGTGCCAGCTAACCAACATTTCCTGTCTTAAAGAACATAGACATCGTGATGGCATAAGCCTAGCATCCTCAGAAATAGCTCTCCAGCTTTTTTCCTACGAGTTTTTCAAGCAATTGAATCGGTCTTCAAACTTGTTCGTCATGAATGTAGACGCTTGGTGGCCAATCATGTCTGCTGCTGCACATCTATGTCGACGCAAGAGCGAAGCAGTTAAAATAACATACGATTGAGAATTATTCCAAATTGCTTACAAAGTAACTATAGCCCTTTAAGGTAAGAAGCTAGTTCATTCAAACATTGAACGGTCGCTGGGAAATGGCTCAAGACGACTAATTGTAATGAAGTATGTTTGAATTTTAGATCCGAAGTGAAGACGACCATCCTGCAGAGCAAGCAAATGGGCAAGAGGGAGAACAAGTCTGTAAACATTGAGGGCCGCACGCAATTTGACATCATCTTGGTGCTGTTGCGAGAGTACAAGCTGCGCTCGTACACACTCAACGCCGTGTCCTACCACTTCCTGCAGGAGCAGAAGGAAGACGTGCACCATTCTATCATTACGGACCTGCAGAACGGCAATGATCAGACCAGAAGACGGTTTGTAGCTAGTAACCTTGAGTTACTGTTGTCGCTTTGCCTCTATTAAGCGGGTTGTTTACTTATAATGCTAGACTGTCAGAAGAAATACGTCTACCTTTTATTCACAGTAATTTATACTCTCGTCAATATTATGATTTTACTATTGAGCGAATTATGTTACTGCTTATTTCATTTTGAATTAAGGTGCTGCTATGGCCGTTTGAATGTAGAATTGTCAGCTACATGGCACATTTCTTATTTCAAGTAGTACATCCCATGACTGCACCAAGAAACTCTTCTAGAACGATTTCAACTACCTTGAAACCGTCATGAAATTTCAGTGCTGTGTTTTTCCAAATTACGATGCACAAATTGACGTTGCGATGTGCAGGTTGGCGGTATATTGTCTGAAGGATGCGTACCTGCCGCTGCGCCTCATTGACAAGCTCATGTGTGTCATCAACTACATCGAGATGGCGAGAGTAACGGGCGTGCCGCTATCCTACCTCCTCACCAGGGGCCAGCAGATTAAAGTCATGTCGCAGCTGCTGCGCAAGGTTGGTTGCTTCTTAAAAGTGTATGTTGTCGCAGTTGTTGGCCTCGTGGATAATGTATTTGATGCACAATAAAATTATAACTGTGCTTTTGAGCGTCAGGAGTCGAAACCGGACTTGATGCATCCGACTCGGCAACCCTGCCCATCGCTGTCGTCCTTGTGCCTACGTGCTGTGTGGCATGACTATATACCTAGTATAAACGCTAGCTGTGTCGTCACCATAGTAAATTTACTAACTACCCTGAAGTAAACTACCTAGTTGGCCTATGTTTTGATGAGTGCTTTTGTAATATACATATAACGAGCTTACCGTTATGATGTATCACTCATTGTCCATTAGATGATCTACCACTCTCAGCATTGCCTTATCGTAAAATGCCCACAGGGCCATACTGGGACCTTTTTAACATTTACTACAAAGGGACCTATTCGCTGATCGTCTTTACATTGAAACGGCCCACAGGCGAGTCCTTTATGTTCTAATGTTTTAGCGAAATGATAGCCTTGCGGTAGATGCCATATGGGGCAACACGTTTTCTACAGTTGTCATTTTCTCTCAGCTTCAGTACCTCCAGGGATTCTCCAGTAAATCTCTTTACAAAAAGTGTTAATGAAACATTCGTTTTTGATAATATGCATTCTGCTGTTGACTCTCTATCGAGCAGCAAATGTTCATGATGCCGTTCCTACATAGATGTTTATGACTTGTCCATTGCCACATGATGCCGTTCCTACATAGATGTTTATGACTTGTCCATTGCCACATGATGCCGTTCCTACATACATGTTTATGACTTGTCCATTGCCACATGATGCCGTTCCTACAGAGAGATGTTCATGACTTGTCCATTGCCACATGATGCCGTTCCTACAGAGAGATGTTCATGACTTGCCCATTGCCACGTGTGGCACTTCGCGCAGACCTCCTTACTTCTTACCTTAGCTCTTTGAGCGCTATGTTTGAGCTCGATATTGCCCCACCCGTTGCAGTGTGTGGAGCAGAACCTGGTGATCCCCGTCAAGTCAGGCACTGGAGACGACGAGTTCGAGGGCGCCACGGTCATAGAGCCGAGGAGAGGCTACTACAACATTCCCATCGCCACGCTCGATTTCTCCTCACTGTATCCCTCAATTATGATGGCGCACAACTTGTGCTACACCACGCTGATCTCGTCTCCCAAACATGCTGAGACTCTTGGGTAAGATTTGCTGCTAGGACAGTCGTCAGACTTGATAATTTAATAACCAGTTGCAATGTGATATTTTTAGATGTAACAGTAACTTACAGGAGTTGATGGCAAATTTAGGACCACTTCTGTTGCCTATTTTTAATCCGTCCTTTCAGTACAGTCATATTTTTTTGCTCTTGATTTGTATTACCAGGTCCTTTCGCGCCATGAAGATATGCTGAAATTTGCTTACTGCTACGTGTCTGCTTTGCAGGCTCACGTGTGACGACTACATTAAGACACCATCTGGCAACTACTTCGTCAAGTCGCACAAACGTAGAGGTTTGCTTCCGGAAATTTTGGAGCATTTGCTCTCTGCTCGTAAGAAGGCAAAAGCGGATCTGAAGAAAGAAACTGATCCTCTCCGCAAGAAGGTATCGCGTTTCAATATTTGTTTCCATTTTGCTCATTATTCTATAACATTTCATCGAGAAAAGGAGGAGCTGAATGTTTAGTTCTCTAGAAAACTGATAAATCACAGAGAAAATGATTTTATAAAAAATACTAGACGACCCTGACCCGTTGGGTCGTCTAGTACGGTCCACTATCAACAGGTTCTTTGCTCCTTTAACGAATATTCAACACCCAGGCTGTAAGCAAAGTCAAATTATTATGTTACGTATTTCAGTTGTATTGCCCGTGGAACCGATGAATTGATCATGCCCGTTTTTGAGGCCCAGCTCAGTTTAACTTCCGCATCACAGATAAAATCGAATTAAAGAACTAATCCAAGGAAAGAATGCCACTGCCCCCCCCCCCCCTTGCCTCGAATTTCTTCTCGTGTAAAAGTGAAGATGTGTCAAACAAGGCACAAATAAATAAATAAGACATCAGTAAATAAACAAGCAAGACCGGTTCACGGAGTTTTAGCATAATATAGATAAATATCAAACCTCCCTCAGTAGTATTGGTCTGAAGCGTCAAATATTATCGTGAGATATGGTTGCTGCATCCATCGGCCTGCATTACGTAGCAAGTACATAATTTGTGTATCCACTTGTCTCGATGTCATTTGTACCCACAGTGCTTCCTTCCTGTTTTATACTCCTACTGGGAATGTTTTTTTTCCGTTCATATTCGACTTGTTGTCCCAGTGCACCTTGATACTGTGGAACATTCTCGTTCGTGTGTTCTACGTGTATGTTGGTATGCTATGTATCTCTGCCTTTTTCTTTCATATAACAGCTAATTTGTGCTGGACTAAGGAGGCAGAAACTTGTATAATAACTGATTATATTACTTCATTAGTAAGTAATAATACATATCCAACGTAATAGGTAGCTATATGGTATACGTATCTCTGTGTCTCCACTTGTCTTGTTGTCTATAAATTCCGCCTCGCCTGTGCCACACCTCAGGTGCTGGACGGTCGCCAGCTGGCCCTGAAGATCTCGGCTAACTCCGTCTATGGCTTCACTGGAGCGCAAGTGGGCAAGCTGCCGTGCCTGGAGATCTCTCAAAGCGTCACGTCCTTCGGTCGCACCATGATCGCTTTCACCAAGGACGAAGTAGAAAAGCAGTACACTACCGAGAACGGCTATGAACATACTGCTGAGGTTAGCATGTTTGTGATATCACGAGTATTTTCGGTAGAAATTTTTGCCGAGTTGTTTCCTTGGGGAACATGAAATTGAAAATCACGGTAAATTTGGAAACGATATGATTGAAAATATTTAACTTGAGCCCCAACTGTGCTGACTCAACTCAGTGAAATACCAAGTATTATGCCATTTTTCACTTTGTTGAACTGACTTTCATAGAGTTTGTTGTCAGTTTTTGGTACCCAGTCTGACTTACGCCATTTTCTACTACACCAGTGTTGTTCCATTTCTGAGTTTTCAATTGTTGTATTACTCTGGGAATAGTTACCATGCTACAACAATTGCAACGCACTGGAAAGACAGTGTGTATCTGTTGGGTGCCTGGTCATGTCGACGTTGCGGGCAACGAGCTCGCTGATGAAGAGTCGAGGCAGGT
>LQNS02000226.1:9695964-9709680 GCA_001587735.2 Parhyale hawaiensis
CCTTAATGCTTCCTATTATTGTAGAATGAGACGTACTTCGCGCCCTGGCGGCGCACGAGCCTGTGGATAACCACGGGAATAATTCGGCGCGATATAGGCATTGTGCTACTGAAGCGCTAGTAAAACCTTTACTACTACTACTACTACATAAAATCAAACATACGAACGAACCAACAGATCATCACAAAAATTTTGTCATTTACTCTTTATGATATATCTAACAACTCATGTAAATTCCATTGAAATCCGTCCATAACTTTTTGAGTTATGGCATTGAGAAAAATGAGGCAGACAAACAAACGGATGGATGGATCTTCACCAACAATTATTCATATATTCCTCTTAACATACCTAACATTCCCTGTAAACTTCGTCAAAATCTGTCCATAACTTTTTGAGTTATATAGGTGACAGACAAACCCGACGAAAACACTCCATCATCTATGTCGCCCTGCACTCCAATGTGATCGCCTACCTCCAAGCCCTGTCCTAGCCAATGCTGGACATTTTGCGAGGTCCCGATCGCAGAATTATATTGAATTGTAAAAATTCTTCGCAATCACAATCTCATTTTTTTGCCTTTAATTTTTGATTCCGCGATCATAATGACAACTGGATATTTTCCTACCCCTACCAGAACTCTTAATTTTCGGTCCCCAGTCGAGAAAAAAGGCCTCTGCTCCAACTCCAGTTCCAAGATTGTATTTGTCCGCGCAAGACCACGACCTTTCTGTACTCTTCACAATGTCATTGTCACTCATTGAGTAGACCACAACCACCAAATTCACCTGAGGCTTGTTGCATGAAATCTGCATGGAGCTCACATTGAAACATTGCTCGCTGAGCCTTATTTCCTTAGAATTTTAGGAAAAATCTGTAAAAGTGCTTTAAATGTTAGAATTCAGTCAATGTTTTTGCGTGATGGGAGAGTTCCTTCATTTTCGAATACCCTCCATAGGGTAATGTTAAGTTCGCCCACCCAATGGTACGGGGAGCAGCGACCCTAGGGGGACTCAGTAGGTTACCTGAGCCATTACCTAGGCTGTCGAGACGTCTATCTTTCATGACCACTTTGCTTCCTTCCGATGTCCTACTCCTACTGATGTTACTTTCCTCTGTTCTTCCTCTTCTGTCCCGACATGCTGTTCCTCTGCACATTGATTTTTCCTGTGTGGGAACACCTTTCTGCTTAGGTTCCCCGTTTCTGTCTACATTCATACTCTTATGTCCCTTGTGCCTTGAGACGGAGGTTTCAGCTGCTCTATATGATATTAGTGATAACAGTGCCGTGGCTTCGGAGCTGTTTAAGAGCTCTGTTCTTTTTCATTCAGCGAGCATCTCCAAGTCGCATCCATTGCAGCAGAGATAAATCAAATCTTTTATTTTCTGTTCCGAAATTCTTTTCTTGACAGTGAGACAGAAGGCTCAAATTCTGCCAGCTGCGACTTCCGCAGACAATTAGATCAATTATGACCATTTATTATTCGGAGTAGAAACGTCTAGCGAGATTTTCTTCTCGCCTAAATTATAGTATACTGTATTGAAAATCTGGTCGTGTGAAGAACAGTGGAAATAGTGCCAAGGCTTCAGCGTTGTACTTCTCGTTTCTTGATGCCTGACTGCGTTACACTGTGTAAACGCGTTACGAAAGTTTGATGGAATTTTCAACCTGCACACAAAATTTTTACTCTCGAGAAGATGGTGGAACAGTCCCGTAGAGTTATTTTTCACATGATTTTAGTCTACGGAAGAGGATTTCAGTCCCGTTTTACATAAGGGGTACATGAACGTGTCGCCTTTAAAGTTTGATGTACCCGTAAAATTAAAGGAATTTCTTAAGGTGTCGCCAGACTGACACTACTATCACTATATATATATATATATACATAAATATCACGAAGTGTGAATGATAAAATTTTTGTAATGATTTGTTGTTTCGTTCGTTAGAGTGTCATTATTTTTAATTTCATGCTTGTTAGCAGTATAACTAAAAAAAATTATGAAATAATCTTTATGAAATTTATAATTAATAATGTTAAAAAACAAAAATTATTAAGTTTTGGTGATTATGGGTAGCTCTGTTTGCAACTTAGACTAATGCTTGTTATCAGCATAGCTAAAAATAAGTATGAACGGATCTTAAAAAAAATTACTGAAGCTGGTAACACAGTTGAAGGGCACAAATGATAAAATTTTGGTGTTGAAGCAAAGAAAGTCATTGTCTCAGAACCAATTTTAATTTTTCGTAACCATTACATTGCTTGGCGGAGAGATGTACTCTCGGAGTGCTCTAGTTTTCTGATGCGTTACATAGCTTGTAATTCTTAGTTCTATATTTTCCAACCTGGCACAACCCAGCCGAGCCGTACCTACCCTGACGTAGGCTAACGTAACCCTTGCTGAACCCTGATTACCATAACGTAACCCAAACATACGGTACCTGACTTAAATTAACCCTTTTCTCAAACCGCTGATTCATTTCAGTCATAGCCTTAGCATTACACTGGGTTTTGTCCATTGGTTGTAACATAAACATACATTGTATTCAGACATTGATCAGTAGAGATTGGAAATTGGTGGCACATTACGCTTGCGAAAAATTAGGTTAATAAAATGTTGAGGCATTCTACGTTCAAATGGAGACACAAAAATTGTTCTATATGTTCTAATACCCTTTACAATACACTTACATTGTACTCCCATTATTCCGATGTACTGTAAAGAACTGAATGGTTTCGATGTATAAGTGCCCTGTAAATTAATTTACTGATCAAATATTGAAATATATTGTGTACGAACTACTTCAGAGGAGATCATTTATAGCTATTTCTGAAAAAACCACAACAAAATAAATTCTTTTTAATGTTAACATTTCATTTTGTCGTAGTTTTGCAAAATAAACTTTTAATTTGAATACTTAATGTCTCTATTACTCCAACAATGACCAAGGAGAGATACATACAAAAAAAAAAAAAAACAGATTGTAAAGGGGTAATTCAGATTTGACTTAGGGATTATAAATTTATAATCTACGCTGGAGAAGCTAGTAAATGATTAATGATCTACGCTGGAGTGCCTAGTAGTTCTGTCATTTTGAATATTTGGTGGTGAGTCGCTATGCTACTTTGCAATTATTTACTTCCTAATTGTGTAGGCGTAAATTAAATCCATTGTTAAGGGTCGGAAAAACAGCATTTTTTCTAACCTAGTTTGTCCGCGATCGGCAATTTGTTGCCAATCTATAGTCTTTACTGAACAATGGATAAACACGGTGCGCGTACACATCATGTACACGCAGACCAATGTATAATATACTCTTGCACTTAACGCATCTCAATTCTAAATTCAGTTGAAGTACATAGCGTACCTACATTGATGTCCATTGATAATCAGAGGACATCAATAAAGGTATGTTAGTCCAGTTTGATTTGAGCTAAGCACATTAAGTTCGTGACCCAATCGAACACGCTTCCAGTCAAGTTGCAGGGCGCTCGTCATTCATCGAATCATTCAATTGTTTATACATTTTACATCGGACTTGTGCGAGTACAATGTAGGTGCATCGTCAAGGGTATGAGAACATATTGAACGCTTTTTGCGATTCTATTTGAACGTAGAGTGCCTCAATGTTTTTTTAAACCTAATTCGTCTTACTCTTAGACGTAATATGCCATCAATTCCCAGTCTCTACTGATCAGTGCCTAGTGTCTACATACAATGTGTGTCTATTTTACAACCAATAAGCAGAACAGCGTAATGCTTCGGCAATAAGTGATATGAATCAGCCGTTTCAGAAAAGGGCTGATGTAAGTCAGATATGTTTAGATTAGATAAGGTAGGTTATATCATGGTAATTAGGGTTCAGCAAGGATTGCGTTAGCCTAGTTGAGATTAGGTACTGCTAGGCTGAGTTATGCTAAGTTAGAAAATACAAAATTGAGAACATAACCTATGTAATGCATCAGAAAGTAAACGTTGTGAACTATTGTAGTTATGCACGCATCTCTTGAACATTACTTTACATTGAACTTATAGAACCTGGCCCAGTCTAACATAGCTTAAAACAAACCTATCCATTTAATGTAGGACTGATTCAATTCACTTACTGGCTAGGCATTGCACGCAATGCTTGGTGACCTTTACTTCCTGTAACATGTACATAAAATACGCAGATTCAATATAAACTGCTACATGCTGCTTACATCTAAACGAAATTCAAGTACATCACACACCTTAATTGATGCCTATTAATTATGGGAATAAACTTCACGGCACGTAAGTTGTGAATTTACCTAGTTTTTTCAAGGTACGCTTTTGAGTGCAACACCATCACAAACCATCACCCTTCGCCCCTCCCACTGTGGCCTGTGACCTGACACGTCATTGGCTGCCTGGAGAGTGTTCTTGCTGAAAGGTTCAGAAAAAAATTCGCTGCCCGGGCGGACATCAACAGATTTTCCTTACTGTCCTTACTTTACTGTGCAGTGGGTCATGTAAGGCTAAGAAGCTTCTTTTGTCGGCACAGGAAATTCCAATGTACGGAAGAAAGTCATTCGGCATATCCATTCGGTGTCGGTAGAAGATTCGGTATTTCGGTAGAAGAAAATACCGCCATTACTACCGAATTTCATTCGGTAGTCCCAACTCTGTCATTCGATTGATTTATCTACCTCAATTGACAAACACCATTTCATAAAATGCCAAATTTCGCGGGCAAGAGGGAAATGATTTCCAAACGTGTCTTTCATGCTTTGTGCACAATCATTATATTGCTTGTACTTCAGCCCTACACAATAATTTATTACCTGTCTTTGAAGCCCTCTTCCTAATTATGTATTTTATTACGACGTAAGAATTGCGTGTCATTCAAACTTTTTGCATAATTACTCTCTTGCGATTTCACTTGTCCAAAGTGAAAGTCATCACTATGTTTTTTTTCTTTACTCCCGCCTAAAGTCTCCACAATGGCATACTGCTAGTGTGCACTTTATTTCTTTCAAGGCTGGTACACATGCTAGTCAAAAGAATGAGTTTCCCCAGCTAATCGTACGAACATTTTGGTGAGTATTCGCAAACGCAACCTTGAGTTTACTAAGGGGCAAAAAATTAGCCGTCAGTTCAATTTGCTCAGCATATCCCGTTAGTTAAACTTCTGACATCTCTTCAAACTTGGAGGGAATTACAGCTTGAGCTTCTTTGTAAGTGTGCGCTATTTAAACACGGCAACATTTAGGTTAGACTTGGAGATGACGAAATTTGCTGTTTTCTAGCGTGTGTGAACGGCGTTACGGCAGCCCATTCTTTTTTCACGCCTGCCAGCGGCAGTGGCCACCGTAACATTCCTGCTGGATCGATGCGTTCTGTATATTGCAGTTATCCCTAGAATCTGCAATTTTCTTCAACCTCATTGATCAGTGCGTGTTGTGCCGCGGTGGTGAGTGGGTGCGAGAGTTTCGTCTGCTAGTGCCAGTAGTGTTGATGCGTTGCTTGTTGATGGTCAGTGCCTCTTTGGAGTCTCGTGTCCTCGTTTAGGTGCCGTGCTGTTAGAAGCGAACACACCCTGCAGCAACTACCGCCTCGAAACACTCGAAGTGTACCGTAATTTAAGAAAAATGGAGTTCAGATTTGACGTAAGAAATATTCTCCTGGATGACATTTCAAAAGTGGACAACACTCTCATCATTAAAGGATGGAATTCCAAAACACGTTTTAGGTGAGTACATGAGGGAAGCAGGAAGGATGCTGTTAAGAGGGGGTGCGGCATGCTTGCTGTGAGTCACACCGTGCCGTTCGGTCAGTTGCTTCACTTTAATGTTTCAATTCGCAGGTTATTTATATGACGCTGCTTTTGTATGCTCCGACGCTAGGCTATCGATCTCATGGAGGTAACGTGATTCGAAAGCTGCCGGTGATGTTTCGACTTCATTTTAAACTTTCTCCGAGCCAAACGAGATGCGGATGAAATGAGTTTTTATGGTCTCGTGGAACACACTTCTGCTGGCTGCAGTAACTCCCCTCTTTTTTTATGCCGTGACGTCAAACCAATAAGAGAAATGGGTGAAATATTGTAGTGCGTTGCATTCACTGCCCAAATATGCTTTGTAAATTACTTGCACTTTGAACCACGCTCTTTAATTATTGAAGCGAGCGGGTCTCGCTTTACCGGCGAAGAGCTGTATTATCTCTTGTCCGCAGTAACGAAACACGCGCTAGCCTATTTAAAACTTCTTAATAAAGTTACGATTATATTGACACTTAGCTTCCTAATTTCATCAATAGGACCCTGTAGTTTTTACTTTTTCGTTTTTAGCTGTAACAGTCGTAGATTTTGGCCCATCTCCTTTTTCTTCTATAAAGCCTTGATTGGTGTCACATTTGGTTGGTAGTAGAGTGTTTTTTGGTATTTCTTACTTAACTGTAGATAAAAAAAAAAGATTGGAACTAATTTAATCCTTGCAGCTGTGACACTTATGATAAAAGTGCCCTATAGAGCGCCGATAACCAGGGAATGCTCCGCCCTTTGACTGGAATCTCAATCAAAAATTTAGTGTGTCATCAATTGTTGTATCAGTAGTTATTACTATTCTCTATTCCATTGACAGCGTTGTCGTTGATATCAAAAGCGTAAAACAACGGTCTCGATGTTCCTTTAACTTTATGCATCGTTATTTACTTGTGGAAAGATATATTTAAAGAAACTTGGATATACCTACCTGACTATAGTTCCGAGCAAGTCCATCCTTAAATTTTTAATTTCGCTGCCCATCGAACGTCGGACACTGTTGTAAACAAGAAACTTCCACAGAGCGTGTGTGGTAGACAAGTTTTTTTTTTTTGTGACGTCGGTTGGAATGCGTTGCCTCAAACCTACCGGAAAAAGAAAAAAATACCGAAAAAAAGAAAAGAATACCGAACTTAGCCTAGGTAAGCAGCTTATACTGGTTTGTGTACTGGTGAGTAGGGGATTTTGGTGCTTATCGTACACGCTTTGGAAAGCAGGCGAGTTAGCCTACTTACTCATACGTAATCGCTCGGTCAACTTATGACCGGACGCTCTGCTCCCATAGCGTCCCAATCGGTTACACCTTCAAAGTCTATATCAGTGAAACCTCTGGAAAGTAGATACAGTACGTAAAGTTGAACAACGTTGAACGTACGAGTTGAACAACCGCTGATAAGTTGACTCTGCGTTGTCTCGGCAATACCTATTTCGTTACTTGATGTTTTTTTCAACTTTTCCTGAAGTTAAGAATTTGTAAGGTGACTCTACAGCTACGGGCGCCGATGCTTTGTCTTATATAGCGACGTAAGTTTTCAATTTTCGTCTTGAATTTAGCAATTTAACTCTATTTACATTCTCAACTTTTTACTGGGCAAGTGACCATATACGGTTACTTCCGTAATGCTGGTCTTAACGAGAGCGTAATTTTTTTCCGCCCTGTATGAAGTTGGTTAGGCTATGAATCGCTTAAAGGTTAAAACATTTTTATCTTGATATTCTTAGATCCGCACACGGAAGTGACAAAATGAGGTTTGATAGGTTTATTACACACATTAATGTACGGTATGGGCCCTTACATTTCCAAAGTAGGTACCTAATTTGAGAACCTGGACATCGACGTCTCGTCACGCATACGGTACCTAGCTACCGTACATTTTACCTTCCCTTAACTTTGCGAATTCTTTCAACGTCCAACCTCGCCCGGATCAACAAACGGATGGCTTTGTTCATCGCCGGTAGTTATGCAAAACCGTAAAGTCAAGTAGCTACATAAGAACTCCTCAAACAGAGAAAGTTCCGGAAACGGAGACTCTTCCTGAAGCGAAGACCGTCTGACGCCTTCTAAAATGGAAACTCCTCTTGAAACAAAGACAATTGTTCTGTTTAGGCTCGTCTTAGAGTTTCACTGTTTTACTACTCATTATCAAATACAATTTAAAAGAACTGTGTATCCCTAGCACGCTTATTATATCCAGCGGACAACTGTACTGTGCATTGCAGTTGCCCTTGAATAGTTGCTGTGATTATGCAATGAAGGCTAGGTAGACACATCGATTTTATTCGGCAACGTGCGATAACTAATGCTTAGTCGCACGGTAATTATTGGAGGACTAACATGACTAGCGCAGTAACGCCCGTAGTCATAATTGAAGCGATGTTGTACTTCTTGTATTTACTTTCCAGTTGTATAATTACCCTCTACGGTAATAACCGAATGTAAGTAGGCTAGGCAGGCAAATATTTTCTTTTAGTTAGCATCTGTCGAATTGCTGAAAGTTTTCGTTACTCGAAAGGAAAATTTTGAAAGAAAATAAGTCGACTCGTTGGTGAAGCCTATTTCCTTTACTCGAAATAACAAAGAGTAGTGCGCGTATGTTTCAGAGGTTGCCTGCCACTGTAGCTATCCACTCGCTTCGTTCGTAACTCGAACTTCTCACTAGCCGAGTCGCCACATAGATTGAATTAAATTCTATTGACGTGTATTGCTGAGTGGACACAAACTTCCTTTTTTCCCCCTGCTTCAAGTCACGTTAGGTCCTCGTCTTTCCCAAGTTGCCATCTCCCTGCTCGGTGCTCCTCCGTACATGGGTTCCCAGTTTTCTGCACGTGCTATAATGCTGCGTGCTCCTTCCTGTTTCGTTACACCGTTGCAGTGACGAGGAAAACTTCGCTCAACATCTATGGTTATGTTACTGTAAGATTGTGAAATAATGATTCATAACATCTCTGAATTTTGGGATTTTCTATATATATAAGTTTTTTGTTGATTTAAACACATATATAGCCTATTCATCTCTGAACCTATGTCGCAAAAAGGTTAAAATCTGAGAGCTTATTTGAAGTAAAGTAATTTTAATTATAAAATTCAATGTAACTATTTCAAATGTCCAATTCTCATGCCTGCCTGATGGCAACACTGAAAGCTCCAAAACAANTGCTCCTTCCTGTTTCGTTACACCGTTGCAGTGACGAGGAAAACTTCGCTCAACATCTATGGTTATGTTACTGTAAGATTGTGAAATAATGATTCATAACATCTCTGAATTTTGGGATTTTCTATATATATAAGTTTTTTGGTGATTTAAACACATATATAGCCTATTTATCTCTGAACCTAGTTTGTAGTAGTCTATCCTAATTAACGTACCTCGTCTAGCCTAACACGCCTTAGGCCTAGGTATCTAACCAAATACACCTTGTCCAGTTACATTAGGCCTACATTCTTGAAATTTCATAAATTTTGTACACTAATGACTCACAGTCTTGCCGTTACATAGTCTACGGTACATATACAGTCAGTGAAGTAAGCCTATGGCCATTCCAGTCCTCTCCTTCTAGCCGCTATCAGCTGCAGCACTGCACTCCACAGGAAGACCTGCCTACAATAACCCCGGAAGCAGGGGGCGCCGTAAACAAGCCTTATCGCTAACTACGTCCCTGTAAGGAACTCCTCAGATCTACGTACGGAGGTAGCTGCTCAGCTGGGCAGCTGTGCGTTGTGCCGTTAGGCCGATACCGGGCGCTCCCGCAAGGTGGTCGCACTTTATATTCAGTAACTCCGTAGTACGGAAATATTATTAAAGCACTTGCTGCTGTAACACGAGATCTATGGTTTATTTACGAGCTCGCCGTTGTGGCCCAAATGTGTATTTGCTTGACAGTAAGAAAATGTGCCTCCAGCACGCACGGTTCCGTACTTACCTGAGAATAAGTTGAAGAGCTCGATGTTAATTGTGACTTTAAATGCTTATTAGCTCCATAGTGCGAAAATATGCCTCGAGCACCTACTGTTCTGGTCACTGTATTGTTAAATTGTCGCTGTAGAAATTCTGAATAATCGGGGTGAACGTATCTCGGAAAGGCTAACTTTCCACTAACCGTTTAACTGGATATTTTAATCATTTATACAACATTGGGTGAAAACTGGATACCTATTGCTTTATTATACTTATATTTTATAAATCTATCTGGAACCACTCTGCGGGAGAAAATTGCAAATAGCAGCCATTTTCTTTTTTTTTTTTTTGCATAGAACCCACATGGAAGCGCCAGGCATCTCACGTGAAATTGAAAGTTTGTAAATAAACCGTAAGGCAGCCTACCTTTCTTGGAACGAACTAGATGCGGCGGAGTATTATTGCTTTCTTCGATGAGTATTGTTTGAGGAACGAAGAGAATCTGTAAACTGAACCTAAATCAGTATAGAATATGGGGTTTTATTCTAGTTCCCATAAATCCATTAATTAGTAGGTACCTATGTAGAGTTTCATAAATTTGCTCTGACTTTATTCGTAGATTCAAGTCGAAACTTTAGGAATTACTAGGGAGCAATTAACAATTTCGTCAGGGGAGAGAATCGCCATAGAGTAATGTAAGCTGGGCTCGTCCGTATTTTACAAAGGGACCTTGTAATTAACCATAGAATTCGTTGAAATGTCTTTTACGCAACGCTGCTGTCTGACTCCGACTCTCGGATGGATGGGTGACTCACGACACCTTAAAATAAACTAAAATACGAGTGTGCTGACGCCAACTCACTACGTAACTTCCAAAGTCAAGGTAGAAAGTAGTACACACTCACAGCAAGCGATGAATCTATCAATGTGGAGCGAATGTCGTCCAATGTGGAGCAATTAGCTAAATATTTTCGCAGGCGTTTCATTATGAAGCCATCCTTGCTGCCTTCTGTCCAGTGAGCAGCTGCTTGGCAGTGAATTATCACCTTGAGTTTCTTGACAAATAATTGTTTTCCTGCCTGCTCTTAAAGGACTAACACTCCAAACAGGAATGTCAGAATGTTACCCTGAAGTAACAATGACTGTTCGTGCACGAGCGTAGCCGCTGATCGGCCACGGCCTGTAAAAACTGTGGCGAACATTCATCGAATTCTTCGGTAATTAGAACTCTCTCTCTTTGGTCGGGTGTCTCCACATCAGCAGGCAGGACTTTGGGGAAAGTTCTCCCCGTGGCCTATTTATATTTGTGGATTGAGGTGGCCTTCGTTCCTATTTTTATGTGTACCTATGTGGTTTGAGACATCAGTATGAGCTGTCCTCAGGAATCATGCATGTATACGACGGATGCGTTATATGAAGCCCTTGCAGTCATTTTGTACCATACCTACATCCCAGTTAACGCAATGCACTATATTATTTCATTATTATTAATCTCTGAAACACGTGTATCTCAGAGGGTAATAGTTTTTTTTTTTTGCATAATTTTGAGATACGTCTACTGTTTGGAGAAATTTAGGATGGGTCTCATATTTTTTTGTGAGTTGCGACCGATGCGGGAGACTCTGTAGATTAAATGAGACATTCAGGGTATTCTTTTCTCCGTACTCACATCGCGTCTTTCTCTTTTTTTTTTCTACTCCATAGCAGTGTTCGTTCTGCTCCTCCTTTTTTTCTTTCAACTTACGAGTTGTCCTCTGCATGTTACCTACTTGACTTCTTGTTGCTCTCGTCCAATGTCCCTTGTTCATTGAATAATCAATCATTTGTATAACCATTTCCATGGATGTATGAGCTCACGCTTCCAATGTAAATAAAAGCAAAATTCTCTGAGATTTCCCTGATAAATTATGCTGGCGGCGGTCGTGAGCGGCAGAAAGGTTAAAGGATACGCAAGGTACGCAGGAGATGACGCGAGGCCCATGTTACGTAGCTAGTGAAAGTTGCCTGAAATGCTCCTAACCTTCTGCCTCTACGCCATTACAGGGCTGCTTCTATATATGCTTAGTTGTTAAATTTATTTTTTAAGCAACGTACTGCCTAATGTTCTCCGAGGCAAGTGTTTTAAATATATAATAGGTAGCTACCTGTCGTAGCTATGTGAAACAAAAATGTGATTTGTGGACGTTAGGATTACCTAACATTCGACTTATTGCCTATCGAAGATACGATACTTTTTTACCTTGTCACTTCTATATTCACAGTGTTTGTATACTGATGCCAGTAGGGTACGGTAGGTATATAATATTTTCAAGAAAACCTAGGTAAGAGTTCTGTGGAATGAGTCTGTAAGTCTCTACAATCATGCTACCTGCTGCACTAGCTCTTGAATCTTTTTTATATATTATTGCTTTAATTGACGTTTTTAAGTAGTATGCGCATCGATTGTGAAGCATAGCCTAGCCGCATACTGTAAAAACCATGGTAAGATTGTTTGAGTTCGTCGGCATACGCCAAGAAAGCACCTTGGTAAAAATCACTGGTTGTAGCTGCTAGCGTACAAGAAAAAAGAACGCCAACAGTAATTAATGTACTTATACACGGGTAACTCCAGTTAAAGCTTCTGTCCGTATCGAAAGAAACGTTAGTAAGTTAAAAAAGAAATCAGTGGAGGCGTCTGATGCTTCAAGAAAAATGCTTGAGCAGAGAGAATGACGACAGTTCTTGTTTGTTCAGTTCTGGAGAGTAACGTTCGTTGAGAAATTAAAAATGGGGAGAATGCAAGCCTTTCTTGCCTATGCACGTTTGGAAAGTAACGCTGAAGTCAGCGCGCGTTGTAAGCAGCGTGTGAAGCGACGCGGTGGAGCGTTGGCCGTGTCGGCGGCACCGCGCTTCCAGCGCTCTTCCTTCACTTTCATTGGCCGTGGAGCCTTGTGACTCTTCTGTGGCCTTCTTTCGGCATCTCCTCTGTTTCGGCAGACTTGGCTCATCTCCCTCTAGCTATGTGCCAGGAGACTTGGTTCATTTCTCTCTCGGTCCTCAGGGGGAGGTACCTATAGCCTATTCTAACAGGCCCTTTCCCTGGCACAATATACGGCATTTGGGCCTCTCGAACCCAAGGATCCCAAGTGCCTTCTCCACAGAGGATACCTATTGCAGCTGGCCGCAGTTTCTACTGACGAGGTTAGTTTTGTAAAGTTAGGTAGGTTCCTCTATATTCCCCTTTCTATTCCGTGAGGTGGGCTGTCGATCGAGATAGCCGACCTAGTACGCGTGAAACCTCTACTCTCTCTCGTGTGGAAGGCCCCAAAAGGAGCCGCCCACTCGAGTGTCTTCTTCTATTTTTTTGCGTCTTTTTCCCACCAGTAGTAGCGCACGCGGCCAACTGTGACTTGCCGGCAGGAATGCCGAGATAAAACATTATTCTAATGTGACATAATAAAGCGAGTCTCACTGCTCTGATCACGTTGTATGGTGTGGATGCGGTGGTAAAACCAAGAATACAATAATAATTTGCCTCCCTTTCGTGAGACTTGGCTCACTTCCCTCTCTGTCTCAGGAGACTTCGTTCATTTCTCTCCCTTTAGGGAGACTTCGCTCATCTCGCTCTCTGTATCGGGAGAAGTTCTATTGTTTTACTAGCTGCTTTAATTTCAAAACCGTCAAATAATGACGTAAAAATATGCATTGTCTTGTATTAATTCGATTTAATCTGGGTCCTTTGATTCTTATCGACAGTACATCAGAAAGACATTTTTTAGAGGAAATGCACGCTACTTTGGCGTTCGAGTGCCCCTAGGAGGAGTGGTCCACATTCTTGAAGGATCGGCGTTGCTGTATGTCGAGGTTGTGAAGGATCAGCAAACGTGTGTATCGAGATTCTGAAGGATCGGCGCACCTGTGTATTGAGATTCTGAAGGATCGGCGCACGTGTGTATCGAGATTTTGAAAGATCAGCGCACCTGTATATCGAGATTGGAAGGATCGGCGCACGTGTGTATCGGTACCGAGATTGTGAAGGATCGGTGCACGTGTGTATCG
>LQNS02000226.1:9712619-9754757 GCA_001587735.2 Parhyale hawaiensis
CGGCGCACGTGTGTGTCGAGATTGTGAAGGATCGGCGCACGTGTGTGTCGAGATTGTGAAGGATCGGCGCACGTGTGTGTCGAGATTGTGAAGGATCGGTGCACGTGTGTATCGGTACCGAGATTGTGAAGGATTGCCGCTCCTGCATGTCGAGATCAGTCACTGACTGTTGTCGTTCATATAGGGTACTCTGAATTTAATAGTCTGCTTGTCCACCGCAGGTCTCACCTTCAAAGCTTTTCCTTATTTCCATGTGTAGTAAATTAAACCCCTACTGCTCGTATTAAACGATGATTTTTGAAATAAATTTTTAAACTTTTCAGAAAGTCAGCGAACGGCATATTTTGTGTTATATTAATCATTCCTATTTAGGTCTAATCTTTATTTTGCATTGCAATTCTTATCTGTTACCTAAAGCATTTGCTGTGTGCACACCGTTAGGTCCCACTGGTGAGGCACTACCATGAGGACGGCACAACCTACGCACTAACGTTTGATGTAACGGCACAGCTCTGCCTACGCAGCTTTTGGTACCCTTCCGTGCTCCTTATTACCACTGCCGGGATACTTTTATTTATACATGTATATGTATCTGTGTCTGTTAGACTCTTCTCTGTCTGTTAGACTACCGTACTGTTTTACCGATGTTAGTGCGTCTGGTGTCATGTTGATTTAACAATCATGCTAAGTAAAAGAAAAATCAATTTATAAGAAAATAGCTATCTCTAGAATATTATACAAAACAATGTTACAAAAAAATACTTCATAGGACCATATAGCCTAGACTCCTTGTTCGCTTCATAAATTCATTATCTTAGTGTTGCAAAGTACAAATAGTTTCCCAACTCATTACAGTTTCTAGGTATGCTGTATATGTATAGTGAAAGTAAAGTGAAGGAAATTCCATGCTAACCTATACTGGTACATCGCACAGAATTAAATGTATGTTATTTCTTAAATAATAGGGTTAATGAAACTTTTGAAAGGTAGTTGTGGGATACTTATCCCAATCAAAAATATAGCAAATTGTTAAATAAAAACTCTATAAGACAGCTTTCTAATATCCTAAAGTATGCCCAAATTTCGTAAAGAGATTCGGAACCCTGGTGTGCCTCTTCAACATTCTTATCTTCATCTATATTTGACAGCGTGTGAACCATCAGTCTCCGAAGTCTGGACGCGCTTTAGATGCCCACAGTATACTCTAGGCATAGTCCATAGGTTTGTGACAATTGCCCCGAGTTAGTTTTGGCCCGTAGAGTATAATTATACAGTACCTAGCTATATATATTGCTGACTGCAAACGCCCTGCAGCACACATATTACAGGACAGATTTCACCATTGACGTCATCTATTGGAAGCTGGCCGCTGGGATATGAGGTGAAGGTTATGTAGCCGATGCGTGATCCTGCATCTTGATATTGTTTTGGTGTTTCTGTGCATGGTAGCTACTAGCTACTGTGTGCAGTTGTGTGCCGACTGTTTGCTCATAGGTACGTACCTCGCACTTAGTTTATTTCCATATTTCTGCTATTTTTTCACTTAGCTATTTAAGTCAATTGTGATCCCCATATTGTTCGCGAAAATAGTCATGGATGACTTTTCTACAATTTGTTTTTACGGTGAAATTATATCATAATCTATTGAGTCGACAAAAAAGTTCGTTTTTAGGTGGAACTCACCTACTACAAAATAACATTATGGCGCACCCAATACCATTCAACATTGCACAATTAAAAATATGAAATTAAACTAAAGAAAATTACACATCGCATGTAATGATAAATTAATTAGAAAAATAAAATTCCACATTAAAACTGTTAACGTGGAGTTGAGTTTTGTTTAAAAACTCCGCATCGAAATGGTTAGTACGCTAATATATACGGTATTATGCCCGCATAAGCGGTAAATTTTTCCCAACTTGTCGACAAAGTATTCAAGTCACGGGTTTCCAGGACTGTATATATACTATATAGGACGTAAAGGATAGGTTTTGTTATAAGGAACTGCAATTCCTCAGTTTTTACGAAACTTGCCTCATTCATTTTAATGGTCGTCGTTATGAATAATGCTACCTGTACTCTAGCTTTGTTTGCTACATCATGCGTATAAACAGGTAGTTGGGGTACTACTGGTTTTACCTACATATGCTGTGCAAAAATGGTTACTTCATTTCATAACTCACGGTAGCAGCGAATATTGCGTGCTGCACTGTTGTGCTAAGGGTCCCGGGAACGATCCCCAGGCCAGGCAAGAGATCTTTGTCATGGAGCTCGGCGCGCTGAATCAGTAAAAGTTGCTTGGTGTGCATAGCTGTCGTGGAGCACTTACCTTAGGGTAGGGGGTGGTGGATCGCTTAACCTTCCGCTAAATGAGCCATAGCGACCCGTCGTCGGCTGCAGCTGTACTTCTGTGGAGCCTGTTGGCCTATATCTGCCGCACGAACTAGTGCGTGTGGGTTTCCCAGTACGGTTGCAGTCAAAGTTGACTTTGATGGTCTCTCCTGTCGTTTTCCTTTTCTCTCCCTACTTACCCTAGCGCGGTGCTCCGTCAAGCAAGAGTTCTTTTATACGGATAATGCTCTAGCCTAATGTCTCTCTAAATTACTTTGAAACACGTTGCAGCTAGTGCTGAAACACGATTCGGTACAATATAATAATGAACTTTTGATTTCATGTATCGTAGATGCTGCACCTATCCCAAAGTGCATCATGCCCTATAGGTTTTAACTACCTATGTAGCCTTAAATATTAATTACGTAGGCGTATATGGGTCATAAATTTTTACTTGGCAGATAAGTTCACAGTGGTGGACAAAGCCTAAGCTAACCTACGTTTTAGGCCTAATATGATCATCTTTTTCTGGACGCGTTAAAGAGCTTGCGAAGATATTGGAAGCAGACGTGCGTGCTTTACTGAGACTTGCAGTACGAGAGATGTTGCGAAAATTCATTCGCAATTGTAAGATTGTCGAGTAGGTACCGGTAGGCATAGTATGTGGCCCACCTGAGATTCAGTTGCTTGCTATGTAGGTAGTGTGCCTACATATAAGTTTGGTTGTATAAATTTCTAGCTAACCCGAACCTATCTTAACCTATTTCTAAGTTCTAACCTAACCTAGAGGTAAGCCGTTACTATACTAGAATCGAATTTACGCAAATATCAGTTATTATCTGATGAGTTTTCCAGTTATTGACAACAGATTTTTGGGTGTGGGGCTGTGTGTGACTCGGAGGTTACGCATTTTTTTGGTATCCATCCTTCATACCTCGAGAGCAGGGCTGTAACCCAAGGGTCTCGATCGCTGATGCTGTGAGTCACTGTATACCTGCAGGCAGGACCGGATATGGAGCCAGCTTTTTCGGCCATTGTATTGTCCGCTGTTGGCCGTCATTTATCTTTGTTTTAGATCATGTTGAAGTTTTACGCTGCATTACATTTGCGGGTCTGGTGTTCGATGCTGCCAGCAGTTTTCTTTTTACGATTATTGCCTCATAGGCGCCATTGCCTTCTTTGGTCGTCGTTTTTTTTTTTTTTTAGTCAAAGTCAATCTCGCTAATTTACGCTCTACCAGTTATGCTGTGCGTGTGGTAATGCCTGTACGATTTTATTCTCGCCCTACAGTCCCGTACTGTATATACCTAGCTATATCTCTTTGCTTTTTTGGCCATCGTTAATTTTTCTTTTAGTCTATATCAGTGTTGATATATAGGCCTACGTACCATAGAGCTCATGAAGATAGAAGTTCCACAAAGGCAAAAGTGGTGGAGGGCATTTCCCACGTGGGCCTGACCATGCGTTACGACAGACATATTTTCATGTTTTTGGTTCTTTACTTCATACTTTGTGTAGAGCATTTTACCTTAATTCTTTCGCATTAACTTATAATTTCACAAAAATATAGTGGACTGCCGTAAAATAGGGTGAAAGAGTGTTCATAACACCCTTTGGTTTTTGCTGTAAAACTGTCATGGTTTTGCAACAGGCAATAAAGTAAACAGTTACATTTTGTAGAACAGATATTTTTGAATTTGGTGGTCTGCTGAGGTTTGAGAAAAGAGGGCTGTCCCGAGTGCCTTCTCAGCAAGAAATGTTGCAGCTGGCCGCAGGCCCTGCTGAGAAGGTTAGTTTGTTAGGTGAGGTAGGTTCTCAATAGACTACTTCTTTATCTGTTCCACGAGGTGGGCTGTCGATCGAGATTGCCGACCAAGTCCGTGAGACTTCTCTACTCTTTCTCGTGTGGAAGGCCTCGAATGTGACCGTCCACTGGAGTTTCTTTTTTATTCTTTGCGCCTTTTTCCTGCCAGTAGTAGCGCACTGAGCCAACCGAGTTTTTCCGGCAGGATTGCCGAGATAAAATATGCCTACTAGTGTAAAGCGTTACACTCTGCTCTATTGAGCTTCACTCTTGAATCGCCTCGCTGCGTCTAGGGTGGTAAAACATTGAATCTATAATGATAAATAGTATAAAAAAGGCCAAATAAGCAGCCTATGGAGTCATTATTGAAAATTATTTAGCAAAGCTGCAAGCGTTACTTACCGTTATTTACTTACCGCTAATCAGTGCAGACCTGCTTTGTCCAGGAGTGACAGCAGTGTCTCAGCCGGACACGGCTAATTTCCGTCAACTGCCGTCAACTACCGTCTATTGCCTTCAACTGCTGTTTTAAAAAGATTGAGCTTTAATAGAGACAATACAACATGCCACAACTGTATTATAAACTTAGTACGAAAAAATATACACTTCTGCTGCACTGTCAAACTTCTGAAAAATATTTTTTTTTCGTATCGATAGGAAGTGTTTTTACGACCGACATTTTCTAGAATGTCTAATTTAATATTATAACTGATTAAAGATTATTTATAACATCCAATCATAGCAGTATCTCGTCGTCCTTGATATCTACTTTCCACTACTACGGTATCCTATTGAAGTTAATTCTTTGCCGTACTCCTCATTGACGTACGGTACCCTTTGATCTTCGTCTAAGACGATAGTAAAACCACTGCATACGGTATCTAAAAAAAAAAAAAATTCAAAAGTTTTACAGTGTAGCAAATGAGTATTTTTTCTCCTACTCTAAGTTTATACAGTTGTCTCATTTTATATTGTTTCTAAGATTGTAAATGGCTCTCAGCATCTATTGAAGCTCTATCTTTTAATACTGTAGTTCACGGCATTAGATGGTAGTTGACGGTAAGTAATTGACGGCAGTTGACGGTAAATAGTAGAGGCGTCGCAGCCTCATCAGAGCATCTATCAGAGGTGTAGTATTGGCAGATGTGATGTGGTGTAACACGGGCAACCGTGAAGTGATGCAACATAAGCAGCCAGGAAGTACTTAGTTTGACAGAGGAAATCATGAATTGCTGTTATATAAACAGTTGTGGAGTGATGCAACATGAACAACCATGAAGCCTTGAAGTGATATAACACCAGTACCCACGAAGTTGTGTAATATAGGCAACAATTAAGTTTTGTAATATTAGCATCGACGCCATAAAGTGGTGTAACGTACCAGTGGCAGTTATGTGAAGTAATTTGGACATCCATGAAGTGCAGTTCGAGATTGTTCCAGCTAGTAAAGGGTTGTGTCAGCACCAAATGCCATGTTTTATCATGTTTTAAGATCGTTTCACGGCCGTCCTGGTAGGTATATTAACCTCATGGTTAATCTATCATTTTTAGTTCATAGCAGCCAATGTAATATCACTTTATGGTATTTGTCAGGTGATAAACCTAGTACCAGGTTGAAATAAATTTCAGTGCAAAGAATAAGAGAAAGAGATTTCTTTATTATCTTAGACTCGATCATACTTAATACCTTCCATCTTATAGGCTTACCTGTATGCAAAAGTTGCTTTTTTTATTTTTTTTACCACAAGATAATAAAGATGGAACATTTTTAGTCACTGTATACCGTATGTTTTTCTGGAATGTTATTGCTCGAAGTTTTTAATTTAGGTAACTGGCGCTGTTTCTAAAATTTATGGAGAAAACTGTAGTGCTGTTGAGTTGAATGGATTCACATTGCATTCATGTTTTCGTTTGGAAAGGGTTTCTGCGTGCCTAAATTCCTGGATCGTTGTAAATAAGTGCAGTCCTGTGTAAAACTCAACTCTCGCTGCAATATAATGCTTAACGTCATGCCTAAATTTTCTGGACAAGTTCCTGTGATTTCAGTCGTGTGTAGCTAGCCTATTCTTTTCGGGAATATTCGCTGCACAATGCCGAAATTTGTTGTGTTAATTTTTATTAAGTCTTTATTCATCATGTCCGTATTTTCTGGATGATATGTAGTGTCGATAAATGCTTTTCTTTTTATGTAGGTATATTTTCTCTGAGACTCCTCCAGCAGGCCAAACTTCCCTGCATAATTTCCGATTTGATGCACGCCTTTGCGTTACCTATATATTGTGCAGACACAATACTCCGTACTAAAAGTATTTGATTGTTTTAGTTACGATGCTTACGTTTATTTGCATTTATTTCTCGCTTAGAAAACGCTGCATGCACCACATGACGACCGATCGAGGTTGCCTCGCTTAACTTGCCGCATATCAGCTGCCATCGAGCGAAACTCCAGCTCGTAAACTTGGCAGCTCGTGCTGAGAAATCGATGCCTTTATCTTAATGAAGGTATTTAATTGTGACGATACTAGTAGTGCTCTGTCTGCTGTCTGCGCACATGGTGCTGCTCTTGTAATTACGGTATCAACCGCAAACGAAGTGAGAGAGGGGATAATGTTTTCGTTAAAGATTTAAGTAAATACCTATATAAATATATATTTTTGTATGTCTGTCGACCCAATGAGTGGTCGAAGGAGTTGAGCAATGTTCATAATTTTTTGCAGGGAGTCTGGTGGGCTATTCTCGATGTGATCCATTTCAGAAAACTAAGATTAGCTGGCCATAAAAAATGAAGGTGATGAAATTTGCTCTCACTGCGGGTGATGGTCTGAGGCGTTCTAGTTGTGTTTATACCTGCCAGTTATTTCATACAAAATTTTAGAATGATGATCAAGATAATGGCTCGTGTATGATTATAAATAGTGTATGGTGAAGTCCTATCTCTTTTACTGGCCTTGTAATTGACTTGAAACCTGTAAAGTCTTACAAATAAAGAGCTTTGGAATAATGATCAAAATAATAGCTTGTATATATTTGTTTATTGAAGAGCAACTTCAACCTATATGGTTTAACTCTCCGGCTGTATCTCCATTGAGCAACCGTAACACGAATAGGCCTAGACTACACGTACCGGTACGTAGCCAGATGCCAATTTAACTAAATATATAGCTATATACCGTCACAGAGTACAGGTAGTGTGTAGTCTATGATATCTACCGTAAATATAAGTCAAACGTCTCTTCTGTTGGCAGAAATACAGTATAGCGATATTTATTGTTTGCAGTGTGCATGATTGATTCATGTTTGAACGTACTAAAATGATACTTGATGGGCTGGGCGCTCTCTTCTTCCTTTGGTCATTCTCTTTGGATCACCGCGGTAACGATTAGGTGCCAAACTCATTCAGTTAATTTTGAATGTTCGGCTATGTCTATATACCTATGCGCTTCCTCATGGGGCATAGGATATTGGCCATAGGGTTGGGTGGTTTTAGGTTCGCCCATCCTATGTTATGGGTTGGAGATCAGTGACCCCAGGGGACGATGAAGTTTACCTGAGCCACTCGCTAGGCCTTCGAGATGTTTGTCTTTCGTGCCCACTTTACTTCCTTCCGAATTCGTACTCCTGCTGGTCGTTCTTTCCCCTGTTCTTGCTCTTCTTTCCCGACATGCTGTTCCCATGCTGTTCTACTGTTCTCCGTGTTTATAGGCGCACTATATATCTCTTGCTTCTTCCTCTGTTTGATCGCTATTGGTGTGGAAACGGAGCACAAGCTCTTCAATTTAATTACAATGTCTATATAAGTACAACTGTGTATCTGCCAAGAGCTTTACGAGCTAAAATGGTTGCCCATATGTCAGGTGACTGGCAAGGGTTACTCTCTCGTGTAGTTTTTCTACCTCCTTGGATTTGCTGTGTGTTTGAACCCAAAAAGATCGTCCATTTTTTGTTTTTTACAATTAATAAACAAACTATTTGGGCGATTGACGCGTCGAAAACCCATCGTGTAGACCCGGCTTTAGAGCGCCGAACCAAAATTTGCTTCTTATTAAAGTGGCGTTCATTGAAAGCCAAAGATATTAATTACTCAACGCTTTACAGTTACAAGTATATAGGAGATGTTTTCCTTGCTGATCCGTTTGATATTGTAGTGCGTACGACATCGTTAAACGGCTTCTCCAGCATCTAGATTTCCGTGTTCTCTTGAGGCAGCGCCGCACGTGTCCTCAGCACCGGACCAATTAAATGTTACCTGTTCTCTGGTGCAGAGGCGTACGGCGGTTCGTACGGTCTGCGGCTCCTGTACATTATGCGACGGCTACACGCTATGCTGGGGCTGCTCACCTTAGGGTGACGCCCTCTTATTGATTGCCTATCCTGATTTTACTCGATGCAAACAACGTTTATTTATACGCAGTGTCTGGAGTTTTTTGTACCTCACTGATAGTGTAGTGAGAAAGTTTCACTAAGACTACGGTACGTTACGTATATATGTGAGCAGTGAAAAACCTTGAAGCAATTACTGTAGATGCGTGATGGGATTGATGTCATGTATTTATTCTTCCGAAGTGTTATTTCTTAACGATAAACATAAACAATAAGGATTAAAATGTGAGATATTAATAACAACAAGAATACTAGGGCACTCCGAGAGCGGATACCTTCGCCAAGCAGGGCAGCGGTAACGAAAAATTTAAATCAGCTCTGAAACCATGATTTTCTATGTAGCCTATCTACACCAAAATCTAATCATTTGTGCCTTTTGACAGTTTTCACAGCTTCTGTAATTTTCTTTGATATTTTTTTCAAAAAGTTATGCTGCTAACAAACATTTTAACAAATATAAGTCAAACACACAAACGGACCTACCGATCATCACCAAAATTTATTCATTAATGTATTTTAACCCTACTAACAAGTCCTGTAAATTTCATAAAGAGCCATCCATGATTTTTTGAGTTATTGTGCTAGCAAACAATAAATCAAACACAGCAACAAACAAATGAACGAACCAACAGATCATTACAAAAATTTGATCATTCACTCTTTGTAATATACTCAGCAATTCTTGTAATTTTCATGAAAATCCATCGATTACTTTTGAAGGTGCGTAACTACTAAAAAATAGGCAGACAAACAAACAAACAAACAAACTGATGGACAGATCTTCACCAAAAGTTCATCATCTGTCCTCCTAACGTACCTAAAAATCCATATAAGTTTCGTCAAAATCCATCCATAACTTTTAGAGTTACCTTGGTGTCAGACTGACAAATGACAGACAAACAAACCCGATGAAAACATAAGTTTCTTTACGGAGGTAAAACTATAGTAGCTAACTCTGTTGTAGGAAAACATATAATAGTTAAACAGCCAAAATGCTTATAGTAACTGAGTGGGAAGAGCGATAATCAAGAGGTTAGTGTGAAGAAAATTTCCGTGTGACCCTCAATTAAAATATTTTTTGTACGGTAAGTGCATGATTAACGAGAGCACCGACACATCTTTGGCGTTCTGAATCGATGCAACATTTATGTGTTAGCCTATAAGGAATGTACTGAAATCCTAGTTATCCATCGTTTCGTTCCCGTCGGTTAATCGTAGGCTGAGAAAACAGACACATTCAGTCCAGAGCGTTAGCGAGATCTAGGTAACTACATGTTATACTGGTTATAATTGTTACTATCTTGACACCGGGGAATTCTCTGGCATAAAGTCGTCTACGTCAAACAACTTGATCAGTCAATGCTGGCTTCATTTTCTCCTAATTTAATAAAAATTGATCAACACTGATAAAAAAAACTACGTTTTTATGCTCTGCCTGCTCTTTACATTTTGTTAGAATAGAAGACAGCAACGCAAATAGTCGTCACAGGATATCGACTGCAAGAATAAGACCCATGAATGGAAACAACTGCTGAGGTGGAAGATTGCAAAGGAGCTGTCAGCAGATGGTATTATTATAAACGAAGAAGAAATTCCTTCATGGAATCCCGTAGCAGAAATGGGTTTTCGAAATTTGTCTAGGATTGTACACCTTTGACTTGTGACTAATAAATAATCATAACGCTATGCGTGATCGGTAGTTACTGGTCCTGCTTGCCACAAATTACTGAACTACCAGGTAGTTTGAAGTCAGGACCAATACAGATTCTACCATGTACTGCCGATGGCAGCGCCTACTATTACTAAACAGAGGCCAAACACTGGGCTGCAGTGCAGTGTAGTTTGTAATGATGATATTGCCGTATCTTTGTATCTCATGTAGCTCTTATAATAAGCTGTGTCTTGTGCAGTTGTGCAGTGTTCTATAGTCCCTACGTGTACCTAATATTGTATGTTTATTTTATTTGTCGGTGCAGTGGCGGCTTTTAATTTTCGGTACTGGGGAATGTTTCTTTCACGTGTTCTACAGCCTGGCTGTAGCGAGGCGAAAGCGGTGCTGTATGGGTGACGGTGAGTGTCCGCATTGTTCAGGGCTGAGGACTTAATGCCTGCCAAAGCGTTGGGATCTGACGTTGCGTTATGGTGTTGGGTGTGGGTTTCCGCGAGGAGTTCCATTGGTGCTCGATATTTTTCAATATTTATATTTTTTTATGAACTCGGAGGCGCACAAAAAGAACCAATGTGCCTCTGAATATTTTCAAAGGGGATAGCGCTGTTCATAGCACAGGTAGTTAAAGGCCTGTTAACCGTTTATTTCATTAACTGATTTCCCCACTCGTAGGCATAGCACTATACCTAGGCCTATATGAAGTGTAACTTGTATTACGTTTTGGAATAAAGGGTTAATAATACCTTAGGAGTATGACGTAATGATGCCAACAAACGTTCATTATGTTGAATACTACCGATAATTGGGTAGCTAATTGTTCGATCACGCTGCAGCCAAATATTGCTGTGCGTTATCGAAATAGAGCCCACTTATCATTAAAATACTTGAGGCATTCACGCATTCATGTTGCTTGGCATAAGTGCAGCTATTACGATACAATCATTGATCTACGGGCAAATATATTTCAATTGCATTTAATATAGCGTAGGATAAATGTGCCGTTATTGCATGGGGTGTTGAAGCACCACCAATTGGTGTTGTTGCGAGGACGAATTTACCTGAGCCTGATCGGTTTGAGTTGTCTCCATGGAATTTCCGCAAGATGCGCTGGTTTTACCACATTAGATCGTGTTACAAGCGACGCAATTACGCTGGAGTATTTGGCCATCGCAGGGCTAATAAGTTGAGGAATACCTCATATCTGAACCTTTATTGTATAGGACAAATCCAACTCATAGGCCTATGTCCACAGTTCTGGAGCAATCGAGCGTACTGGGCTGAGCTTTAGTCGACTTCGCCTTGGTCGTCGATGACGCCATAATTAGCGGCTAACGCACTCTTCAGTCCTTTTACGCTGCCACCGCCGATGCCTTTTAGGCCGCAGTGGCTACAGAGACACGCAGGTCAGCACTGCAGGCCTGTGCACCTATTGCAGCTTAACTGCAAGCGGCGCTCCTCTTCCTCTGACGTCACCATGTAGGGGCGCGTCGATGTAAAGCGTGCTGCATTCTCTGCTTACGTCACAGTTATCGCCTTGCCCAAAGCTGCACTCTAAATTCTGAATTGAACATAGGTAAAAAATACTTATCTCAACAGCTTCATTTGAAACGTGACCCCATCGTTCTCTTGCTTGGTGAAGGATTACTCCTTTACGCTTAAAATTCTCATAAAGTTTGGTTTGGCGCAATAGGCCGTCATTACATTCATAGGGGAAGAGTTGCGTGTGAGACGCAATTAATAAAAGTTAGGCTTCCATTAAGCGCGGGAGCATTGGTCTCGGCGCTAAGTTCATCCATCCCCGGTTATGGGAAGTCTTCGTCCTAGGGCGCGTTCGACTGGGTGGGTCTTCAGAGTCGATCTTAAGCCAAGCCCACTTGGCTTGTCCAGAAATAGGTAAAGACAGGAACTTTTGCTTCGTCACTTTGAATCGTGTTGTAGACCCTATGGAAGAAGGCCAATTATGTTGAATCGATTGCATCTCCATTTTACGGAGTAACACTAAGCTCACAGAAGTCTCACAGGTAAGTGATCAGAAGTCTGCGCTTGAAGCTTGAATTTACAAGTTGAAGCCGAGACACCCGTCTGAAGGTTCTGACAAGTTAAGCCCCAAATGCCTAATTTCACTGCCCAATGGAACGCGCCCCAAATGAGACTCCGTTGTTTACATAAGCTCAAGTTTTCGCCCCTAAATTATCCCCGTTCAATTTACCATTGAAACTGAGCCTTCGAAGTTTGACATGTCCGGAACTTCTGACAAGTTTTGCTGGCATCGACCTGCTGCATCAAGTTTCAGTCTTTGACACTTGAACGGTTGCCTGTAGGACTTCCAAAAACTTAATTTTGCTACATAAGATGGGAATTATCAACCG
Organism: Parhyale hawaiensis; assembly: GCA_001587735.2. Lineage (NCBI taxonomy): Eukaryota > Metazoa > Arthropoda > Malacostraca > Amphipoda > Hyalidae > Parhyale > Parhyale hawaiensis. The sequence continues at coordinate 9,725,176 of LQNS02000226.1, forward strand.
GCTCAACGTAATCTGGTTGCTTATAACCCTTGCAACACGATTCAAAGTACCGTACCTACCTCACCTACCTTGGTACTTTAGGTGTTTTCGGACGAGGTCCTCGTGGTGTAATACCCACCATTGCACGGATGTAGAGGCCTGTTCACTTTGGCTATGGGCATGATTAAGTTTGAAAAGATATCAACTATGACACTGATTATCAGAGTCCTCTAGCGGAAAGTCACAACCTGCAGCAAAGCACAGCCTCAAGCGACATTAGTGTGACAGACACAGAGTTGTTTACACTGACTTTGGTTGCTGAACGAGGGTCTAGGCTCCCTGTAGCCTATAGCCTCGCGTGGACACAGCTAGGCTGCTAGAATGTTGCCCATACATCCTCGCTTCCCAGCGCTATGTACTATTGACAATTGAGGTGCAATGCATTGTCCTATGAAATTGCTTTGTGTTCTCGATACCGCAGTGATATTCCTAAGCAGCAACGTATCGCAATATTAAATAACGTATCGACCCAGGATATTAGCCCGTGGATCCATGTTCTGAGAAAAATTGAACTTGAGGCAGCTATCCTCTATTAGCCTATTGCGCGTCTAGTATCAGAGACTGCTGCCATTTCTAGATTGGTGAAATGCCCGGAGTTGTATTGAATTTATTTTATTTTCAAAATTGTATTCACTATATATTTATCTCAGCTTGACACGGAGTGTAAGAATTATTAATTGGCAGATATACGACGAGGGCGCGAAAGGTTAACTCAATACCATCTTCACACTAGGCAGGTTCTTATCGCCCCGAAACTGGTCCAGTAACTTCCAGAACGCGAGGCTTCCGTAGGCGTCGTGCGTACGTCGCCCGGGCCGTGACGTGGCTGCGCGGGGGCGAGGGACGACGCGCTGGTCTGCGGGTGCCGGCGACGTGTGTCCTCTAAGGTCGTCCTGTGGTGTACACGCGCGTGTGTGACTCACAGCGCCTACGTGCAGGTTCCCTTCAGGAGACTTGTGCGTCCCGGTATAGTGTTTGTCCTACCTCAAAGTGCGTCTTGAGTTAGGTTAGGATAAGTGCCTCGCCTCTAAAATCTATCTTTCGGACTTTTCAAAGTCCCAAAAATTGGGTTACTCAAAAAACTATTAAGGTAGTTAAGGATAGGTTAGGATCCGAGGTAGAATAAATAAATGGCTAACACATTATTATAGGCACATATTATCCCAGAATTTCAGGTATACCACTCACTATTCAGGCTCAGATTTAAAACAGGATGGGGACCTTAACTCTAGGTTTGCTAGTTTTCCCATATCCTGCGATGTCCTTTAATTCCTTGATTTTTTCCGTTTGAAGGCAGCATCTGATTGTCACTGCGGTATTATTTTTTTCCCTGTCTGATTTGCAACACGGAAAGGAAATCAAACCTGATGTAACCCAGTCGATAATCTAATCGAACCTAAATATGTACATCTAGCTAATTATCTTTGAGATTTTGTCAGTAAACAGAGAAAAGTTATAGCTACTCTGTCCTTGTGGCGTTTGCGTCTCCTTGAGAATATGCCCTTGTTCGTCTCATGGTACGTACCTATTTCATGCGCAGATATAGGTACCTACCTAGTACCTACCTAGCGACGGGAAGACACGACAGAAATTAATCGGCTTAAGTCCGTAGCCTTTGACGCTGACATGTGTCTCACTCGCTGTATCGGGGTGAACGGTGGCATTGTCTTAGCTGGGTGCGGCCTATCTAACTTCTCTTTTTCGTGTGATTCAGGCTGTGTAAGCTCTTTCCGGGAGATTTGCGACAAGAAGCCCTTCTGCTGTCGTGGGAAAAAAGAAGTAAAAATATAGCTGTGACCCGCGCCCTCATTGACGGCCTTATAATAATTGCACCCCTCCGGCCTAGCTGTAAAAAAAAAATTATTGTAATTACTAAAAGGGCCGGAGGGTTGTAGGGCGAGGTGGGCTAAGCTAGAAATAAAAAGTGCAGTGTCAGTATAGGGCAGCGCCCACCTCTGGCTCTTATCTCTTGTGCCGTATAGGTACGTTTACTTTGGATTTAAACACGTAACATTATACCAACACCAACGCTAGAAATAAGTTTGGCCATCAAAAGTTAGTAGAATGCAGCTACCGTATAATCATTGAGAGTTGGGATTTTGCTCATCGTACGTTATTGGGAGTTGCATTCCCAGGTAGACATAGTTATTATATCGAGTAGTACGTCAATAGAAACGTGGAGGCCAATGCAAAAGGGTTTCCCACTCAGGACAAACGCGCGGGAGAACAGCAAGTCGAGGAAGAACAGAGGAAAATAACATACGAGTGTGGAGATAGAAGGAAGCGAAGTTTGCACGATAGAATAAAACGTCCTAAATGCAAAGCTGAGACTAAGAAGTCACCTNCAGGGTCCTCCCTCCTGAAGTCGCTGCTCCCCATAAAATAAGAGTGCGAACCTAACCCTATGGTTTATGGCCCATCCTATGCCTCCTGATGGGGCCCAGATAGAAAAATATTGGTAATATTGGTTACCTCTCCTCACGAAGCATGAGATGTGCTGCATAGAGTTGGGCGCATCTATCTTTATTATGGGAGTCACACCGCTAGTAGAACACCATATAGGGTTACCTTACCTTTTTTTCCAACCTGTAGGACATTGCCTTTTTAATAACACTGTTACTGAGCCATACACGTCTCCGCACCACTACTTCTTGCTGTAGACTACTTCTGTGTAGCTGGCGTGTCTCGACTTCCAGTGGCTGCAGCTTCCTTCGCGTCGCAGGGAAACTGTTAAAAATTCAGGATGTTTTTGCGTGATAAGTTTCTTATCTTAAGGGGACCGAACACCTTGTTAAAAGAACTTCTTTATTTGTGAAGCGATCGTCCCCAAACTTTAACAAAAGGTGTAACTCGCCAAAAAAAAACACTTTATGCTCGTTTCATTTTTTTTTCGTACGACGCATAGAAAACGACTTATTCATAGAAAACGTATCTTCTCCCAAAATTTTGATGCTACAGAGCTGCGGTTTTTTACATTGCATTCCTAATTTCTGTCTCCTTTATTTGAATGAACAGCCCCAGGGGTATATTTTGACGGGCCCTATTCCTGCCACAATATATTTGGGCATCACGCACTCAAGGTTCCCGAGTGCCTTTTCCTCAGGAAATGTTACAGCTTGCCGCAGTTCCTACTGACGAGGTTAGTTTTGTAAAGTTTGGTAGGTTCTCTACTTTCCTCATTCTGTCCCGTGAGGCGGGCTGTCGATCGAGATAGCCGACCTGGTACGCGGGACATCTCTAGTCTCTCTCGTGTGGAAGGACACAAAAGGGGCCGACCAGTTGAGTGTCTCCTACTATACTTTGCGCCTTGTTTCCCTGCCCGTAGTTGTGCACGTGGCCACCACGCCTACCCAATATGCGGTATTTGAATACTGTAAAATTAGTTTCTCGGTTGAAACGCCTGAGTTGCGGCTACGGAGGTTAAACGAAGTATATAATAATAATTGACAGGATACTCTGCGTACTGCGACGTGCCTCGATTACTCACTTGTTTTTGCAGCGCCTTCGGGCAGTAGTTACGGCTAAAGGTGGTCACGTTGAGTACGTCAGGAAATTGAAGAGAAATCATTCTAGAATGAAATGATTTAGAAGATTTTTGAATCCTTATTGTCCATTGTCCTTAACGTAACAGATGAAAATATCCCCCATTGCAAAACATATTCGATATCCGGTAGTATTACATTATGCGCACGTATAGAACGACTATTACGTGCCATAGTTTATTTAAGCGCTTAATACGGCAATAACACATTCATTTCTCACGTGGGAGGGGAAATAGGGGTGCAATTAAACATTTCCCAGTTTCTTTTTCGATATTACCGCTTCATTTTGGACGGCAACGCAGTTCAGCGTCCTCTGTTAAACAGCCCCCCCCCCACTCCCCGCCGTGTGCACCCCACCCCCATACTGGCGTGGGAACAGCAGCCTTGTCATCCGAGCCCCCTGGGAGGAGGGGCCTCGCTCCCCAGTCACAGACGCTTTAATTTTGCCTCATATGTCCCTACTTTGAAGTGTTGGTACGCTAGGGTATAAATTCTACCGAACACCAGAGCTGCACAATATTTTCGGATGGCCACAACCTTGTTGATGGAATAATGAGACTATGATAGTATTGGGAACTAAGTGCCTCCTACCCGTGGAGAGATTCTTGATTATGATCTGGGGAGTCGCGTCACCAATGGGTAGTCCCTATGGGTTACATTAGTCTTCTTGGTTGGTGTTGTAGAGGTACAGTAATAATTTTTGCAACATTGTTTATAGACATTTTAGTCGCTTAGCTATTCGACGTGGTACTCGCTTTGTAGGCATAACTGGTCGAGTGACAGTGGAAGAAAGTGTATAATTTGTACCTATTTGATATCCATACTTATCCGTTGATTACAGTATTTAACTTTTTTCATGTCTCCAGATGCTGTTTGTTTTAACCTGACTTACAAATATATCAGATGACACTCACGATTTTTCGTCTTCATTAATACCGAAAATTGTGTAGTATTTTCTCTCATAGTAGCCAAACTTTATTACCTGTTAAAGAATGAACTATATCTACTTTTCCGAATGCATTTGTGTTCGGCCTATAGCCGATACAGCGTAGGTACGCTATTACTTCAACGAGTGATATATCATTGCGAGATGTAACTAACCTCCGCCCGCAGCGTGCGCACGCCTCCCTTTAACTCCGACCATTGCGCTGCTCTGTCCTTTCGTAATTCCCTGCTATAATTTTCGCCTATTATTCGAGCCACGTACTAAGTGATCCACATTGCGTAATTCTAGAGCAATGTGCTCCTCAAGGCCTTTGCACTGCGTATGTTTGTGCAGCAAAGACCTAATGTTGACGCGTTTGTCAGGTCATAGTGCAGCCCAATTGCTCTTGTTTTGTATATTGACCATAGACCACACCATACATTGACGGACACTGAAATTTGGCCTCTCGCAATTGGGCCTGGAGGTCGATTTACGTACGTGTTAATAAAATGAGTTATAATAATCGCAGAGATCTCAAACAAAGATTAACTTCGTCATCGTAACGTAAGGAATGTGTTGCAGAGCAGGGAATCTAAATTCACAATCATACGTCTTCAGTAGGTGATATATATCATACCTTCGGACAACAAGAATAATGGAAAATTCATCCTAATTTTTAGAAATATTAAAATTTTATAAAAAATGGCGCATAGATAGCCTACCACATGTAATGTACTTTCATATCACATACTATTTAGTTTTTTCCAAAGACGGATTTGAAGCAATAACCGCTGAAATTGATGCAGTTTCTTTCTTTTCTAGTCTATGTAGAGCACTCGGTAGAGCTCATCACTATGGCCGCAAGAAAATGAAGGTTAAGAAATTCTAGTAATATTGAAAAACCTGATTAAATCCACAGTAATACTACAAAATAAAACCACATTAGTATCCATGAACTAAAAATGCATAATGAACCATGAGATAAAGATATCAGGACAGCCGTTAAAAGACATTAAAATGACATTTTGGTGCTGATGCAACCCTTCATCAATGGAATCATCTACAGTTGAACTACCTATGTCATTTCACATTATTACCTAAGAATACTACTTTGTGGTTTACTACGTTCCATCACTTCATGATTGCCTATGTTACATCACTTAATCGTTGCCTGAGTTGAATTACTTTCATAGCTGCACAAGTTGAATCATTCCATGGCTGCCTGAGTTGAATGACATCATGGTTGTTCCCTACACTACATCACGTCATGGTTTTTGCATTATATCATTTCATGTTGTATATGTTACTGGTACATCTCACCATGATTGCCTACATGATATACCGTAAAGAATTACTATGTTTAAGCACTTCATGGTTGCCTACATTACATAGCTAATTTTGTGAACGACTATTTTACACAGCTTCATCGCCTCGTGGTTGCCTACATTACATATATGATTTAATAGATGACAATGTTGCATCATTTCATGGTTGCCGGAATTAAAATAATCCATGGTGGCTTACATTACATCACTTTACAGCTGCCAATGTTGAAGCATTTCCCAAGTGTCTATGATGGATCACTTCACTGCTACCAATGTTAAATCACTTCACAACTGCCAATGATAGATACCTTTATGATGGCCAATGCTACATCATTAATGATCCCTTCACAGTTGCCAATGCTAGATCACTTAAGGCCTACCAATGCTGCATCATTTCGGTGTTGAAGATACTAGATCATGTCTAGGCTTACAATGCTATAACACTTCACGGCTACCAATGCTGTATCACTTTGCGGCTACCAATGATGTATCACTTCACTGCGCTCAATGCTCAATGCTGCACCACTTCATGGCGGCCAGCGCTTCATCATTCAGATCACTTCACGACCGCCAATGCTTTACAATTTCACGTCCGCCAATGCTTTACCACTTCACTGCTGCCATTGCTACATCACTTCACTGCTTCCAATGTTAGATCACTTCATGGAAGCCAGTGGTTCATCACTTCTCTGCTGCCAGGGCTTCATCACTTCACTGCTTCCAATGTTAGATCACTTCATGGAAGCCAGTGGTTCATCACTTCTCTGCTGCCAGGGCTTCATCACTTCATGTCTGCAAGCTGCTCCGACTCACGCTTCAGATCTGCTGTTTGTTCTGATCATCTCGCTTAGCCCGTATACCAAATAAATTTCAGTAACATTTTCATCAGCTGTTTATTTGTCATTTCCTTAAAATCGAGCATATCACAAATAGAAGAAGCTTCTGTTGTACAAAATGAGACTGTTTATTGCACAAACTATTGCAAAATAGTTCAAGTCTAATGCAAGTATCAAAGGATGTCATAAACAGCTGCTCTTGGCAATGACTCTTCAATCCTTAATATTTTTGTGAATTTGATGCGTATAGAAGTTTTAAAAGTGTGTGCAGGTGTGCCAGTCATTACTGAATGCAAAAGAATTGAGTCAGATAGCTAAACAAAGTATGAAAAAGTAATGGGAGAACAAGTAAAAATGTGTTTGCGGCACCGTGCAGTCAGGCCCAATTGCGGGACAGAAATCTGCCTTAGGGGCCAGTGTCCAGTCAATGTATGGTGTGGTCTATGTATTGACTAATCCTCGCCGTGGGTATGGGATACGGATGACAGTGTAAGTTGAGTTAGGTCTGATTTGGAGGTGCCAGATGACAAAATTATACTTTATAGGTTAATTACAACTGTTTGCACTGGCCGTGTTACAGTGCGTTTTGCTAATACCGTACCTACTTCTTAAACGGATTGTCGGATCGCTATGGTATTTCAACACAAATCCTTTTACTCCTCTACCTAATTTATGGCCCACATAGCATATGGTTATATAGGTATGTTTACAGAGGAGTTTACTCGTGTATATTAAGCTGAAACCAGAAAGTCGCGTCTACTCATTAGGAAAATATAAGCTTAATATACACGAGTAAACTCTGTAATCACATATAGCAATATGCTATGTGGGCTAAAAATTAGGTAGCTACCTGTGGGTGTAAAAGGATTTGTGTTGAAATGCCATAGCGATCCGGCAATCCGTTTAAGAAGCATTAGCAAAACACAGTGTAACACGGCTAGTGCAAACTGTACTTGATCTCAGGAATCATGTAGGATAGATATCTGATATCATCAGAGTGCTTGTAATGGATTTTAAGCATTTATGCTTAGTTAGGTCACTCGGGGCGTATGTAACTCATTTCCTCAGTTCACACGTTACTAAACGACTAGCTTAGAGCAGTCCATCTAACATACCGGTATATACAGGCCCGCCGATTTCTAGGGCTTGCCGCTACTTGTGTTGTAAATTTATGTTTTACTGCTTTATTTCTTTCTGCTTGCAAGCCCTGCATAAAACCGTTGTATAAGTACCTGACACTCCTATCTTCATTCTATCATAGGCCTTAGGTGTTAGCTTAATAAATAATGTACATTATTCCTTCATTTGTATCATATGCTCAGTACACATTTGGTATTTATTACGTATATCAAGAAATATTATAGAGGGGCCTCCTGCACGTAACCATGTATAGTGCCGCATTGGCTGACTATGTCGCAGCCGTCGAACTACCTGCCTATAGCCAACACATTTGCGCCGAAGGGGAGAGAGAGCAGCGACACATGCAGGGGGTGTAGGCTATCTAGAGCGTGACCGGGGGAGGTGAGAGGCCACCAGATGATGGATCCCCTCATCAGCCAGACCCCTTTGCATGGGCTACTGGTTGCACTCCCTGAACAGATATCTGTTCTTACTTGTGGGCGTGTTTAACCTACGCAATTTTGAAACCGGTACGACCTGTCAAAATGTAAGTTTATAGTTGTTTTGCGTCTTAATGTGTTTCGGGAACACTTTTGGTAACGCGTTTTGGTACCATTTAGCTCCCTGTTAACGGCTAGCATCGACTTATGTCAACCTCCCTTTTTGTTCCTCGATGACTTTAGCTCACACTAGTTGTGGGTAGGAACATTTATTAATCCTCAAATAATTAACTAACTACCTACGGTAGTATTCAAATTATAAAAAGAAAAGACCTGAAGGAGTTCAAAAATGAATTTTAAATTTTTAGTAGTACACCCGTCCGCTAGGCAAAGTCAGGCGTATTCGTTACTGTCCGCTAACAGGTTAACCCCATACCGGGCAAGTGACTATCTATGGTTACTTCCATATTCATCTCACGAAAGTATTTCCCAGCCGCTCGGCAAAGGCTGAACCCTGAACCGACTGAGCAACATGAGGCGTAACGTAAACTCGGCACCTGGCGGTTTAGGGTTAAGTGTCGCGTTTTCTGTGTTTAGCTTTAATACTCATATTATTCAGCCTACAAACGTAGGTACCTATATGTTAGGGCACGTTCGATTAGGCCGTTAAAGTCGATCTAAGCCAAGCTCACTTGACTTCTTCGGAAATGCAGACACTAACTTAGCTTCGTAACTTTGAAGTGTGTTGCAGATGTTAGAAGCAACCCGATCATGTTGAGCCTACTGAAATCTCCATTTTATATAGTTAGGCCAACTTTATGGAAGTCTCATAGGTGAATTGTTGAGAGTCGACGCCTAAAATTTGAACCAACAACTGGAAGCCAGGGCATCTGTCTGAAGATTCAGACAAGTCAAATCTCAGGGGCTTAGGTTATAATTTCGCTGCCCGGTCGAACGCGCCCATATTGCATTGCGAAAACAGTTAACTAACGCTCATGAACTTCGTTTTCTTTGCAAATGGTCGTGGCTTAAATTTGACTGTAAGCAAGACCGCAAGTATGAAGCATATTCAACTATTGAATTAATCATGCTGGTAAAGTGTTGCGTACCTGATGCTTTAATACAGCGTGTCCCAACATAGATACTCATCGGATGATGGAGAAAGAAATATAAGCGAAATTTGTGAACAAATTTATATGTCCAACCTTGTTTTACCCATGATCTCGCACCCCCTGGTAGATCTCGCACCCCAGCTAGCGCGAGTTACCCATGATTAGGAACTCCTGCCCTATATATTTCTTGTAACAGCGGCCAATTGCACTATTATGGCTCGGATGCTTTAGTTTTAAAATCAATTTCTTCCTTTTTGCGTGATCTCAGTGCATGCAGAGGCTTCATTTGTCTATCTCATCTCAAATTTCGTGAAGAAATGTTATCTCCAGTCCTGCTCAATGCTGCATCTCCCCCTCTATTGTGGTTCCCGACCTTTTCTCAGCTTGGCACATCTAGAAAACTTTTAATGTTATCACACTCCATAAAATAAATAGGCTAATAACTCATCTGGTAACTGATAAAGAATGAAGTTCACTCCAAATTTGTGTACAGATTTATTGTATCCAACTTCATTGTATCGAAGTTTCGCACGCACCCCTTGGAAGATCACCTTAAACCCCTAAAGGGTGCGAGCACCCCCGGTTGGGAACCCCTGCTCTAACACAATCACGTATTTCGAAATTTTGCGATTGATAGCTAACTAACATTTTTTTCTTCAGTCGTAACTGAACATTTGGTACGTTTCAAATGCACTCCATTTGTAACATGTATGTCGCCTGCGCACCAGTTACACACCATAACGCTGTCTCGCACTTTACAGAGTGGAGTATCAGCAGTTGTACGAAATCATCAACGCTATAGGAGAAGCGTCATCATTCGCCCAGGGCCTGAGCAATGTTATCACCACGTCTGAGAAACTGCAGAACTCGGACCACCTGCTCTATCTTATGAAGGAGGACGATCCCAACAGGTGAGTTAGCTACCTACGGTTTCTTTATAGTTGCCGATGTTCGGTTTATTAACCTAAACTGCATCAGTATACATTTCGTAGTCTTTGTGAGATAATTTGACTTGTAGAAAATCCAACAAGCCTGGTAATTTTGCCCTAATTTTACTTTGGTACATTTCATTCAAATTATAATGTTTTTTTTTCATCTTACCAAAATTCGATTAGTGTTTTACATTCGTATTATTTAGTTTATCTGGACAACTAACTGAGGCAGTAAGTTAAAGTACCGTAATTGCTAGCTGGATCGCTGAGGTTCGATATCCGCCGCCCGAGGTGGCAGGCGAAGGTGACCCTGGAAGTTTTAAATTAAGTCCTGCCGTTCAATTAACATATTTTACAATTGAATTTACTTAATTGACGTTAATATTCGAAAATCTAAGTACCGTAATCTGAACGTTCATTATCCCAAGTTTTATATGGTAATAATTATTTGCTATTGTAATTTGATTATTGAATGATTATATGATTGTGCGTTGATTTGTTATGTTTGTTACATCCTTGCGCGCCTTTTGTGTATAGTAGATATTAGCGTGTACATACAGGTAGGTATAAGCCATTGTTTTTCCATTGTTGCCTCCGCTACGGACGTCGCCCATCCTATGTTGTGGAGAGCACAAGGGAAACCCCTAGATTACTTTAGCCGTAGCGAAGCCTTCGGGACGTCAATTATTCGTACCCACTTTGCTTCCTTCCATTTTCATACTCCTACTCATTGTACTTTATTCTGTTTTACATCTTATTTCTCGACTTGCTGTTCTTATGTGCGTTGGTCCTGTTTGGGAACACCCTCGTACCTGGGTTCCACGTTTCTATCGAAATACTTTCTGTCACTTCATTGTCCACTCTGTGAGGTCGCCTTTGTACAGGTTTGTAGTGCAAACGGAAGCTTAAACTGTTCAATATGATAATACGGCCAGGACGTTATACTTTTGGCGGCGTATGCTTTTCTGTCTCTTGGTCCGTTAGCAACGTAGGTACCTAACTCAAAAAGTCATTTACCGTAGGGATCTTCATGAAATTTACTGGAACTGCTGGGAATGTCCCGACAAACTAATGATTAAGTTTGATGTCGATCCACTCCTCTACTAAGCTCAGTAGATAGCGAGAGTGTTCAAGAATGATGCCTGATTTTCAGATATGAAAAATTCATATAGGCCTAGTTATTTTGGGCTTTACAATCCTCTGTATGGATATTAGGACAATAGTCTGTTTTTTCTGTTTGCTAGCAACATAATTTTAAAAAGTTTTTGATGGATTGTAACGAAATTTGTAGGAGCTGATAGAGGTGCTACGGGGAACTTTTGTTTCAATTTTAATGATAAGCCGAAAAATCGAATAATGGACCATTCGAAATTTTTATTGCGTCGCTTGGTGGAGTGCTACTCTAGTTGATATTAATCGAGTTTTTCAAATACAATGGCAGTCCGTGTTCTAAAAATCTTTTGGCCTATGTCTACAACGCCGGACTTAAAATCGGTTTCTCATATCGGAAAAGCATTAAGCATCAAAAAGAAATAAAACTATTGCTCCACGAGACTCCCTTGAGTTTTCTTTTCCTGATGTTGCAACGGCCGTGTTATGTAACGGGGTATTGTGCGTTCATGTGAAGACGATGGCTGCAGCTTTTTGAAATAGAAAAAAAAATTTTTTTCCTACAAGGTTGTGCATTATGTTTTTCGTATAGGTACCTACATTAATTATTTAGTGATATTATGCGGTCGTGCGCTGATTGTTGCCGGCGTACTATCGTAGCTATTTATGATAAAAAAGGAACTTTTATTGCTAGATTTCTAAGCGTGTCGATTATGTGTTTTCTATTACAAAAACTGATTCAATTGTATTACGCAGTCGTGCGACGATGGTGGTAGGCATGCTGAAGGTGGGGCGCAAGAAGCTGTTCCTGCTGGACCCTGACCAGCAGACCAAAGAGGTCGCTCCTCTTTGTGTCCTGGACTTCTACATCCATGAGAGTCGACAGCGACGCGGCTACGGCCGCAGACTTTTTGACTACATGCTGCAGGTATGGCTGCTGTAACAGGCAAACACTGTATAGGGGAATTTGTACATAATTATATTATAAAGGCTCGCCCCCCCCCATCGTATGGGTGGGGGGAGGGGGTTGATGAAGTTGCGTCGCCAGAGGTGTTTCATTCGCTTGTGTTTTTTTTACTAAACCTTTCAGATATGCTTTTCCCACGAGGGCAATTGAAAGCGAAGCTATGCCTTTGAATTCAGTATTACACAGTTTCGCCTTTACCATAGAACGGACGGAAAGTCTTATCTCCACAGCTGTTCTGTAAGTGGTCTCTCGAATTATATTCTTCGGGCGCTTGCTGTCCAAGGGGCGAATCTTGGGAAGAAGCTATATACCCTACTTCGAAAATTAGTAACATCCCTCTTGATATTTTATGATGTACAATGGCCGTAACCTTGCTGTTACCCTTGTGTTAATTTTGTGTGGGAACACCCTCTTGTATGCGTTCTCTATTCCTCTTGCCATGCAATATATGTCTCTTCCTTTCCCCTCTTAGAATAGTCCATTATCTCCGTCGAGGAAGTTATGTTTTTGTCGTGTTTGTCTGTTATTTTGTTACAAAGATTACTCAAAATGTTATGTACGGATCTTTACGAAATTTACAGGGATTGTTAGGCTTGTTAACAGTAATAGATGATTACCTTTTGGTGAAAATCCATTCATCTGTCTCTTTGTCTGTCTGCCTATTTTTTTCTCATGGCCATAACTCGAAAAGTTATGGACAGACTTTCATGAAATTTATATGAGTTGTTTGGTATATTACGAAGTGTAAATGAACAAATTTTTGTGATGATCTGTTTGTTCGTTTGTTTGTCGCTATGCTTGATTATATGCTTGTTAGCACAATAACTCAAAAAGTTATCTATGAATCTTAATTAAATTTACAGGAGTTGTTAGTAATGTTAAAAGACGTAAATGATTAAATTTTGGTGATGATCGGTTGGTCTGTTTGACTTATGTTTGTCATAATGTTTGTTAGCAGTACCTATAACGCAAAAAGTTATGAAGAGATTTTCATGAAAGTTGCAGGAATTGTTAATACTATTAGAAGGCACAAATGGTTGGGTTTTGGTGCTGATACTAAGAAAATCATAGTGTGAAGTCTAATTTGAATTTTTCGTTATTGTTACCTTCATTAGCGGAGGTATGCGCTCTCAGAGTGCTCTCTCTAGTTTATACTGAATTTGGGAAGCTGAAACGAATTTATGTAATAATAAGTAAAGTATCGTCTCGCCGTAATGTCTATTGTTTACTATACAGGACCAGGACGTGGAGGCAGGTCATATGGCAGTTGACAAACCATCAGAGAAGTTCTTAGGGTTCCTTAAGAAGCACTACGGACTTGTGACGCAGGTGCCGCAGATCAACAACTTTGTCATCTACGATGCCTTCTTTGACGAGAGACCGAGTAAGTTTTGGTGCCAGTCTGCTTCTTAGAACGTTAACCGTTAGTGTTCTCATGCCCCGGTTCCGTTATTCAACATTCTACCAGTATAATGGTAGAGTCAACAAAGTTCAAGGTGAAATATTCTTCATTTAAGATATAGAGCTATATTGTAAAAGTGTACATGTAGATTCTCAAGAAACAAATTGTTCAATTTTTATCAGTCTTTCCTAATATAAGAAATTGATATTTCCAGCTCATCTACCAGCTAATAGTTAATCCCATAACACGATTACCTAGTATATTAGTATACTGCACAACAAACTTAATCATGTTTTTATTTCATTAGCTAATCAAGTGTGCACTATTTTTAGGCATGCACTAGACGTCAGTCATCAGCAAACTAACCCAGCATCGTTACTGCACTTAAGTTAACACGAGATATCTTGAGACAAATGCATTACAAAACTTAAGAAATTTAATTTTCTGTTTCTAGTTTCATTCGAAGAGCAACAAATGACTGTCGTGAACCGGTCACGAGGAGGCTCCCGGACAGGATCTAGAACGGGATCCCGGACTGGATCAAGAGCTGGGTCCCGAGGAGTGTCCCCTGAACTGCCGGCCACCCCCAACTCCACCTCACCATCCACCACTCGGCGCCTCGGTGGTAATTCTGCCAACAACCTCAGCAACCCCGCGGGCAAACCCTCCCACGGACCTCGACACAGCGCCATGTGAGTTCATTAGGATTTCTTTGCGTACTCTAAACATTTTACGGCCCACCTAAATCTTCAGTTTATGCAGTAATTCCACTATTTGTGGCGTTTACCCCTTACCCGCTCAAAGGCACCTTTCGGTTACGTTTCTTGCGAATAAAGCTATCCATACGAAAATTTATATTTACTATGGATAAAAAAAAGTGTCGAAGAGTTAAGCCGAGAGCAGGCAAAGAGTGCCGTGGTACCGGTGGAGCTGGCGCCTTCTGTTGTTGTTGGATTGCCGTAGTCAGACCAAGTGGACCCGAGACTCGCGTCAGTGAGGCAGACCAAGGCAGGCACCGGACGACTCCAAAGGTCCAGAACCTCTCCCATGTCGCGTAGTGCTGGAAGTCGCTGTCGGAAGCAGAGAGCTGTTCCGATCAGTAGCTGCGTGCCGTGCTGCATGTCAGGCCACCACGATAGGAATATCAGTAAAATAAACTGCTGCTTTAGAGTGCGACCCCCAACGTCAGCTCTACTTCGTCCAGTGTGCCCGCGGTCTCACCCAGTTCAGTCATGTCGCAGATCCAGAACGTCTTACAGAAAGTTTCCTGCTACCCCGATATACCGGATCAGCTCTAAGTTGATTGACCTGCACCGTGTCGTACATATATATATATACTGAAGGACACTCCATTACCTTTACCGTACCTAAAATTTGCATTATTCTCTTTGTAAAGCTTAATAGTACGGCTTTAATTTTTGTTTGCGTTCTTTTAATTTGCACCATTACTTTTACTAGATTTCAAATTGCTGCTTATGTTCAACTCTGACTTTTTTCATGAATTTATGTGTTCCCTTAACTTATCATAAAGTTTAGTTGTGTGTTTTTCTCATCATTCTTTTCCCTAGACTTGAAATTATTGCTTATATTCAGCTCTGTTCTTTTATTGTCTGTGCAGTAGTTACCTCGTTACTCGAATAACGTATCAATCGAGCCTTATTACTAAAAATAAAAATTATGTCAATGAACTCGTTTGTCGAACGTTTGCCTATCACCACAGCTTAATTCTCACTCCAGGCAGTTCATCTGTCGAACATTTAGCTAGTCGAACTACTTTCAGAAGGGAATTCCATTCGAGTAACGAGCTACCACTTTACTGTATTGATTTTTGTCTTGATGCATCTTCGTGCCACAGATACGTAGAAACGAATGGCATTCAGTTCGCTACTTTCCACCCCAACTATTCTACCACAATCCCTCCTGCGTCTCTTCGTCCCGTGCCGCCCCCGCCGTAAGATGCGCTTCTGTCCGTTGTTGGGGGGCAGCCGGTGCTGGATAACCGCGCTCTTGTTGAGCTAACCTGCTCTTACTGTGCCTATCTTCCAGTACTGTTGTGCTCAGCGTGCTGTAGTTGAGCAGTTCTTCGCTATCCCAATTTTCGCTGCTTCCCTCGCTCATTTTTGGGTAATCCACTCTTAACCTTCTTTTTGAGCAATCGAGTGCTAACCTTGTTATTTTTTAACAGCCTGCCGTGCTAATCTTGCTTTTGTGCTCTTTGTTACTAATGTTTTTGTACACCCCAGCGATAAACGATCTTGTCGTGCTAACCTTGTTTATTTATTTACCGTTGACAGAGCTGGGCATAGATACTCGAAAATGTATCTAGATACTAGCTAGATACACCCTTAAAATGTATCTAGATGCAGATACTAGATACTTGAATGTATCCACAGATACAATACTAGATACTTTTCTATTTTCAACTGCATCCTCTAGTTTTAAAACTCCATATGGTTATGAATCATGTTATTTAGGTGGATATGAGTTGAGTTCTGCAAAATAATGTTTTACATTAATGACCTTTACACATAAACTGCTGCCGAAGAGGCCACGTAACGGTCTAATAATTGATCACGTTTGTCTTGTCACAAGATATCTCTACAAGTAATGGGGAGCGTGATAAAATATTATAGTCTGTAGTATAGACCACAAGGTACTTGCAGCTGCCCACTGAAATTTGCAAGTGAAGCTGATTGCAAAGGTAGATTAAACTTCGATACATTTTTTTTTTCTTGTAACAGAGTGACCTCGAACAAAAAGTAAGCGGTTCTTGGTGATGCAAGAAATGTGTGCATCAACAAGAAACACAAATTCGTAGCTATATACCTACTGTGGACAACGGTAATTGAAGCTTGGGACAGTAAAATGACCTAAAATTCGTTAAAACAAATTTTACAATATAGCGTTGGCCAGAGCTTACGCATGCGTGTTTCTTTCTCCTATTATATAAATTCCTTGCATCTCAAAGAATAGTTTATTTTTTGCTTCAAGTCTGAACGATCAATGAAACAAATTTATCAAATTGCCATGAGCCTTATTTGAGAGGAGTTGACAGTCAAGGTATCGCGTGAACCATGCTAATAAATATAAACTCCTACTCAAAAGTTTAGGACCGCTTGAAATGTAAAAAAAAATTACAATGTTTTAGTGATGAATAAATTAACTCCTTCGACTACGGATAAGTCATTCTTAAAGGTAAAAGGTGAGAAAGACGGAAAATACGCCATACTAATTTATTAAGAAACTAGAGGACCCGCGCTGTCAAAAAGGACAATGCCATAATTCAAAAAGTTATGGACGGATTTTTATGAAATTTACATGAGTTCAGTATATAGCGAAGAATAAATGACCAAATTTTTTAAACGATTTGTTTCATCATTCGTTAGTTTGTGACTGCTTTTTTATGCTTGTTAGCACAATAACTCAAAAATTAATGAATGGATGTCTATGAAATTCATAGGAGTTATTAGTAATGTTAAACGACATAAATGATTAAATTTTTGTGATGATACGTGGGTCCGTTTGTGAGTTTGACTAATGTTTGTCAGAATGTTTGTTAGCAGCATATAACACAAAAACTTATGAACGATCTTTAATAAAAATACTGAAACTGTTAACACTGTTGAAGGGCACAAATCATTGGATTTTGGTGTTGAAAGAAAGAAAATCATGGTCTCTGAACCAATTTTAATTTTTTGCAACCATTGCCTTGCTTAGCGAAGGTATGCACTCTCAGAGTGCTCTAGCTGATTATACTTCCGTTACTAATATGTATACAGAGGAAAACGCTACGACGGCTACCTCAATTTATCATTAGAGATGCATGCTTCCTACTGAGAAGTACACTTCAATTCGTCTTCAGCACACTCCTTTCTTCGCTCAGATGACACGCGAAAAAATTGACTTTAAAGTAAGCGCTGAAGCATCACCGAAGTTAATTTTGCTGTGTACATATCCAGAATACACAAAGTTATAATTGCAGCAGAACGAAATTTTCGCGCTCAAGAGGAAAATCCTCCGTTAAAAGAAGACAGCAAGTTGAAAGAAAGAATTACTACACCGGCAAAATCGCTTCCTCTGCGCTTCGTTGATTCTCTACTGAATGTGTACACTGTACATCATGAACAAAAATAGAAAAAAATTTCGGTGTAGAGAAAAAGTATTGAATATCAGATTACACGGCAACGGCGAGAGTTCGCTGGATGAGCAAGAACTGCATTCAATGTTAATAACGATAAGTATTCCCAATTTTGCCATCTTCTGCAACCTGGTTTAATTATTGTCCACTGAATTCTATCAGATGGGAATAAGATCAATAAAATCTCCACCTTGGCAAGCAATGCATTCAAGTAATAAAGGGATAGTGATCTTACTTCTGCCTTTTTCTGCAACCTGGTCATTGATCTCCATGGAAACATAACTTTATTACAAAATGTGCAACCTGGCGTATATTTTGCGTATGTATTACATTAAGATGTGGACACGAAATAAATACACGAAGAGTTTTATTATTTTGATGAGGATTTATATTTTTGTTAATTTTTTTTGTCGATGAAAATTATAGGACCATGGTAATAAATGTTTAGTTCTGGGATAATTCCCGGCGTTTTGGATCAGTTACAGGCTTACACTGATAGTGTGAATTTAGGTGCCACTATACTCAAAGCAAGAAAACTCTCTGAATTAGAATGTGGCTGAATTATCAAACTGCACAAGCAAGACTTGTCGCATCGCGCAATTGTAGTTGAGATTCACCGCAGTTAAACCACGAATTGCAAATGACCCTGGGAGTTATGGAACAGCAAAATCAAGTGGTAGATCTACAAAAATTTCCCTGCTTTGAATAGCAGAATTAAATGGGTCTTCTAGGGGCAGATGGGTCTAGGCAGATCAAGGCATTCACAGATGCTGATTGCAGTTCAATAACTATCAGGCAGCACTTACGGCCAAAGGGTATGAAGAACAAAAAGCGTCTGAAAGGTTGTTTCCTATTCACAAAGTGGCCAGTTTACAGTTTGCTCCAGAACAGCAAGCATGAGACATTGAAAAGGGGTTTAAAGTTTTGCTTTCTAACGAAAAAAGTTCAATCTGGATGGCCCTGATGGCTTCGAACGGTACTGGCATGACATAGAGATACCTCTTGAAATGTTTCCCAAGCGTCACAACGGCGTAGGCTTCGTTATGGTGTAGGGTGCCTTTTCCTACAGGGGAACAATGAAACTTCATTATGTGCAGGATGGCGGTGGATCGCAACAAATGCTAGTCATGTTGGCATGTTTCAAAGATCATCTATGTCGACGGAGCGCCCTCGTTTGTTAGTAATGAATCGTTTTTTCCAGCAGGATAATTCAGCAGTCCACACTGCTCGCCAGATTATGACCTTCTTTCACGAAAATGGGGGGTCCCTGTTTCGCGACATCCAGCATATTCGCCAGACTTAAACCTAATAGAAAATCTTTGGGGATGGTGAGGGATGTTTATGGAAATGGTACACAAAACAATTTGTGACATTAAACAAACTTCGTGATGTTTTCTTTAGGACCTTGGACCACATTCCTCCAAACCTCATGAAAACCCTCATTTCTAGTACGCCACCAAAAATTTTTGAGGTTATCTACAAGAATGGAGGCAGTACTCATTCTAAGTTCAAACTTTTCTCCCCTCAACGTCCTTGTCGAAAAGTTACCTACAATTTCTTTAAGGGGTCTTATAATTATGATCAACTGAAAAATTCATTATTTGGCAAAAATGTACGCTCCTTAATAAACTGTTACAACAGGTATTTTTCATCTTAATACCCACGGTAGCGACGGACCTTGTGTGTTGCGCAATTGTGCTGCAGGTGCCAAGAACGAATCACTAGCCAGGCGCAGTCTTTGTCAAGCCACTCAGCGCACTGAATCAGCATATATGTGCTTGTGCGCATAGCTACAGTGGGGTACCTACCTTGGGCACTGGCACATCAAAAGCAGTTTAGCCGGAAGCTGGCAGTTTTTGAGAAGCACGGAATGCATTGGAACATGCACACCGAACAGCGGCAGCGGCCTACTCGACTGCCGCTGGTCGGTGTGTACGCTCCAATGCATTCTGTGCTTCTCAAAAACTGCTAGCCTGCCTGCCAGTTTTTTGCTGAACTGTTTTTGGTGTGCCAGCGCCCTTAGAGTAGGGGTTGGCTGGTCGTTGAACTTCCGTTTCGGCGCCTTAGTGCCTAGGGTGCCTTTACACGATGCAATATGTTGCTGGCAACATTACCTCCCCACCCCTACACCACCACCGAGTGTAGCGCAACATATTGCATAAGCAACCAGTCGTCAGCTGCAGCTTCACTTACTCCTCTGGGGCCAATTGGCCTAAACCTGCCGCACGAACCAGTGTGTGTGGATTTCCCAGTGGAGGGTGTAGTCAAAGTTGACTTTACTTTTACCTTTATCTTTCTCACCTTTAGGAATTACTGAGCCATAATCAAAGGAATTTATTTATTCATCACAAAAACGGTATTTTTTTACATTTTCAAGTGGTCTTAAATTTTTGATTAGGAGTTTATTTTTATCTTTTGTTGCTTGAGAGATGACTGTCGTGGTTTGTCAAGGGATGATACTGCACTCTGAAAGTCAGCTGTTGACATGTCGCATGTTCAGACTTCGCACAGCTGTATGAAATACGGGTCAACTTGTACACAACTCAAAACAACTATCATCTGACTGCCTTTGTGCCACTTTGACTTCGCGTTAATAATTAATATATGTATTCTAATTGAGTACATTTTACTCTGATTGTATTTCCTACCATCAGCTGGGATAAAAAAAAATAGCGCCGAGTCGACAACTTTCACATTTTGATCAAACATAGCTATTACTTGTTTCTAGATACAGGTAAAACGTATCTAGATGCTGCATTTAGATACCACATTTGAAAACTATCTAGATAGTCTACTGCATTTAGATAAAAAATGTATCTAGATACAGTATCTACAGTAGATACAAAGTATCTAGATACAGTATCTACCGTAGATACAAAGTATCTAGATACAGTATCTACAGTAGATACAAAGTATCTAGATATTGCCCAGCTCTGACAGTTTATGATATTTTTGTACGTCCTAGCCCTGACCGTGTTGCCGCGCTTCTAGTGTTAACCGCTCGGTCTTGTTACTTTTGTGCATTTCTGTGCTGACAGTCCATAACAAACCTAACTTTGTTGCCATGGAATATTCCTGTTATAACTATGCTTGCCGTACTAACCTCATACTTGTTATCCTAACTGCTGTTAACCGTGCCTGACGACTTACATATTTAGCGCACAGTAGGTAGTTGTGCTGCGCTGTTCCAACGGTATAGTAGTGCTATTGTTGCTGTTCTGGGGGCGACTTTGCACACAGTTCATTTACTACAGATAGTTACGTCAGCCCTAAGGGAACACCCTTTCGCCCAATCTCAGCCAATCAGCGACCGCCGTGACTGGCGTCAATGTCAGCCAATGGGAGACTACTACGTCACTCTGTTGGTGTAAACAAATGAGGACGCAAGTGGCGGCTCCTTATACTGCAGTATACCAGAAAGGCTTTGCCGCCAATTGTTCATCATTTATTACCTCAAATTGGAACTACCAATACTGGCCATATACTTAATTACATGAGTAAAGGAAAATACTATATCATAGATTTGATGCATTGCATTGCATCTTGATTTTCGGCGCCATAAAAAGAACCGAAAAATTATCTGAAAATGTTTGCCTAAGTTGAAACGAATTCTTTGCGCGGAATCGAATGATTCGCATGAGTTTAAAAAGACAAAATTAGACGATTTTCGTTCACCAAGAAAACTTTGCATTACAACAAGTTATAAAGTAGAATGTTATACACAAATAAAAAGCACAATACTCTGCAACTGAACAATTTTACCAACGTTTATGTAAGAAACAATCGCGACACATACTTAACCTCCCGCACACACGACGCCATGTTGGAAAACGCCCAAGATGACTCTGTCTTGGCATTAGCCAGGATGCCCCGCTGCAAAAGGAGTGACGCTATTGGCTGATACATTTTTGTGACATCACCACTGTGACGTCACTTTGTTGCAACTGCAGCTGCTGTCACTCTATTGCTTGACATAACTATCTGTAGTAAATGAACTGTGCTTTGCACTTACAGCGCTACATTTGTTTTTATTTTTATTAGTTATATACTTGGAATACTAACCTTGTATTATGCCGCCAACTCAACGTTGATAAAATAAAGAATTTGATTGACGTGGCATACTAACCTAGTAGTTCTTAGCCTGTGGATCAGAATTTTAGTAAAGCACTTTAACTATATTTTGTAATATATATCTTAACATGTGGAGCGTAGCGCAAAAGGCGCCTGCTCACTTTCATACATGTTGGCATACTTGCATGTCAATCACGTATATGAAGACTCATCATACAGTCATACTAATTGGGAACCAACATGAGTCTTCAAAGTGTGTGCGCTTGTGAAAGTCTATGTCTCTAAGCCAAGATAGCTTAATTGTTGTAGGGCTAGCGCTGGCATTAAGGAAAAACAAAGCACAACTGATGTATGACGAACTCCCACACCCCAACCTGTATGTGGACATTAAAGCTCTGCCCACAAAAGTCTGACTCGGTCTGACTTCCGTCGTGCAGTATGGCCAACTAAATGCACTCATCATCCGGTCAAGCTTAACTTATATACGTGGTTATCATGCAAGTATGCTAACGTGTATGAAAGTGTGCAGGGGCCATAATGCAGTTAAGGTTTTTCATTGATGGTTTTGTTACTGTGGCAAACATAAGTGATATAATCGTAACTAGAGTGATCAGTTTTATTCTTCAAACTATCAATATTTTATTTTCAGATTTGGTTTGGCTATTTTATTCGGCTTGCCTTAATGGTTATAGATTATATTATGGTAGTATCATAGCATTATTATTGCCATATCGTCAATGGCGCAGCACACTTATTTGATACTATGAATGTCAGTATCCTTATTACAGTGTCGGTAATAACGTAATGTATTTCTTTCATGAATCGTACGAAGCTAATACGGGACTCCGCTTCTGTTATTGATTTTTTTTGCCATATTCAAAAGCAGCAATGCAGCAATCCGTGTATATGTTCTCGTTATCTCTAGCACAAAAAACTATCGTACTTCTGGCTATGGAAGTTTTCACGTGTAATTTTGTTTTGTGTAAAACGTCTACTTTTTTCTGGTTGCGAACGTGTCTTACATCCGCACTGCAGAGCTGCTCTACATATATCGTCACGCTGCTCGTATAGGATCTTAGTAATGATGTTTGGACAGAGGGCTGGGCCTAAAATAATGATAATCTGTGGGCAAAGTGAGCGCTTCTTTGCTTCATCGCAGAGTGGGTCTTCCGCAAGGTCGAAAATCAGCCGCAAAAAATATTAGTGAACCCTGTTCAGATCAGGGTGTGCTAGTTTACTGCAAGGGTTTTTTTTTTGCCCTGTACCATTCCTTTAGGAGGAGGGAAAGCAATTGCAGCGCCGAAGTGAAGCACGGTACAAGTAGTGTTAACCCGTTACAGGGCTAGTGACCATATATAGTTACTGCCGTAATACCATCAGTACGAAAGCATTGTTTAGCCGTTCTAAGAAGGGAAAAGTAAGGGTGAGTATGCGTATGATAAATAATAGTCTAATGTTTGCGGGTCGCTTCTGCTCAGGGCGGATATTCTCCACGGCAGAGTGGACCGCCACACACCTGCTGCACACAAGAACCCTCGCTACCAGCCCACTCTTGAGGTACGTACTCTCAGCCCTTTGTTTGTTGGTTGTATGTGACGCATCGTGAAATTGATATGAATAGGATGTATGTATATAGGCAGTGATTTGAGTTGACTGCGTCTACTATCCGGGTCCTGGTAACGGTCATTAAACTCCTCCGCATATGGCTTCACGCCCTGAAACACCATAAAATATAAAATATTAATAATACTTGTAATGATAATTTTCTATCAGTTTGATAAATTGGGTTGTTAGTTCTCCAGTAGTTTTTATTGCAGAGATATTATATCACTTCACCGTAAAGTTAATCATTTTTATTTTTCATTTTGGTTTAGCCAAAAGGCAAACCTCGTCTGCCTGAATGTACTGACCCTCGAGCTCTGAGAATCCGAGTCTTCCAAGAAATAATCTAAAATAAAGACAAAATGAAAATTTGGATCGACTGATTCTTTATTCACCACAATGTCAATTGCGTTGTAGCTGATGTAGGGATTTTCAATTTGTTGATGTATCATTTATTGGGGATAAATTTATCGCCGATTATTGCGTATTGGTTGTTGCCCGTAAGATTTCCCCTCAAATTTATGTTACTGGGATTTTTTTCTATACCCTCTATGTTCACCCAGTAGCTATATGTCAACGTCTTAAATAACTAGCTTCTTGAGTTACAAGTAGCGTAGCGTATGTTTTTAAATACTCAAATCTGATATTTATATATTCGCAAGATCTCGCATTTTAGCATCAGTAACACATTCTCTACGACAGATCCCTCTGGTAGCATAGGTAAAGTTGCCCTGATCGCTCACTACAACGAGTCAACCCATTTACACCGGTTTGTTTGGTAGATAATCGGCCGATAAGTGGCCGCTAAGGCCTTGAGTAGTGCGCGGCCGCAATCACTCTCAGGTCGTCACAGTTATGATGTGAAAAACAGAAGACTCGCATGACAAACACCCCTTCCTTGGCCATCTTTGCTGGTTAGGTTAATTCCTTTGTAGTGAACTGTGACAAAAACGCTGACATTGTAGTCCGGAGCATCAAGAGTACGCCTTTCTGGCTGAGAACCGAACCTTTACTCTCGAGACCAGCGGGCGAGCACTTATGAGCACTGTAAGGAATAGTAAAGGAGCCTGCTACCGAGTGTTAGTAGGTTTTTACATTGTGCAACTGCTGCGAAGTGACGGCTTTGTACAGGAAATGGAAGACCTCACTTTTGGTAATAACAAGAAATGTAGGCCTATTTGTTTTTTAAAATATCGTTGTTTTTTCTTCGTTTCCGCTCCCGTAAGGCAGGCAGACATGCAATACCAACGCTAATTGCGAATGTTGAATTACTTGCAGTGGATGAAGACTGAGGGAGGGGCTTCCCCGTACTACTCAAGGACCCCCAGCAACACTGGGTCCCCTGTCAGCAGGACCCCTCACGCAGCATCACCCCCCGCCACACCGCCCCGGGGCACCAGGACCCCCGTGGCCACCGACCAGCCGGACTCCGTCCGCAAGTAAGAACTGCAGAGACTTACGAGTAAGAAATCTTACAGCACTGGTGTAATACTGAAAATCTTTAGTAGCAATGTAATAGTTATGGCATGCAGGTTAGGCAATGTTGTTGTTCTTGTGTCTTGTCATTGTGTATCAAACTTGCGCTTAGAGTGGTTAAGCTCCTGAAATGCTAAAACTATTACTACTGTGTATCGAACTGGTAGAGTTGGGCACGGCTTTTTTGGTACAGACCTCCGGCCCTTTTTTTCAATCCTTATACCTTGTGAGTCTCGGGACGACATCGAGGTAGCGGCATTCACATCACATTTTAGCTGATTTGAGTAAAAATATGATCACTCAACCTGGCTGCTGTAATTATACTTGTGTTTCATGAAAACGGCCGTAAACTGTGAAGATAACACACCCTAAAGACTCGGAATGGGCCACATACCAAGCCTCAACAAGGGCCGCAAATCAAAGGACTGCGCCCAGGTATTCAAATTTGCCATGGCGCCATGACAGCGAGAACCTCTAGCTAACGCAACTTCTTAGTTCGATTTTCTTTTTTTTTTCCTGTAGCATGGAAGCGTCTATCGCACCGACCCCCGCGACTTCCCCCAGCAAAACTACGTCTCCCGCCCCAGCGGAGAAGCCCGAGGAGCCCCAGAAGGAGGAAGTGAACGGCGTGGCAGAGGAGAATGGAGCTGAGGAAGAGGAAGAAGCAGCAGAGGAAGCTGTACAGAATGGCGATAAGGTTGAGGAGCTCGTAGAGGAGCTCAAGGGTTCATCGTTGGCTACCACCCCGCCGTGCTCTCCTGGTAATGTCTGTTTATTGTAGCAGTCTTCCTTGTTAGCGAACGCTACCCGGGGTACTTATCTGTACATGGGGTAATTTATGGAGGGTAATTATTGTGTATGGGGTAATGAGGTAAGTATTCGTCTTTCCAATTCAGAAAGTTTTACCAACAGGGTAACAAGAACAAAATAGTGGCACATATTTAGTAAGCTTCTCACTTCTTCAACACACAATCCCCCCCCCTCCTTCCATTGTCACTGCTTTTAGAACTGCTCCGTAGGTAGCTTTTTGGTTAACTTTTCCTACTTTCCAGTGTTGGGCGCATTCGCCTGACCGAAATTCTTCATTTCTAGCGTGTCTGCCCGACAGCCCTACTCTCTCTTGATGGTTCTACGGCCAGTGGTCCTGACCCTTTCGTTACAGGCTGTACAGTTAGCGGCCTTTTCCATAATTGATTGCATGGATGACATTTTTTCCACAAGAGCAGCAAGTTTCAATCACTGTTTTTGTTAGTAATTTTTGGGCCTTTTCACTAAAATGTGCGCCCATCGAGGCTGAAAACTCGCGGTCTGTCACGGGCATCTGGCTGGCTGCACGCTGGGCAGCTGAAGCTACAAGCATCAAATTGCTGCAAGTTTGTCCTGCCCAGTTTTGTTATTTGCTCAATATTGTGTTGAGTTATATTATGGCTTAGGTTCTTAAACCCTTTGGATCAATGGAAGATCATGTCTCCCCGAGACCGGGAGTAGTCGGCGATGGACGTTATTCAGCTGCTCAGCGAGGAGGCGCAATCTTCAAGTGATCCAACAAATATAATACCGTATAGCTGCTATGTCGTCTCTCAGTATCTACTGTATACACATGTCTATTTTGCCTCGCCTGAACAATTCAATTGAAACTTATGAACGAGCAGAAACATGCTGGATGGAGGTGGTCGCTCCTGAACCAACTTTTAGACGATGAGGTTTCCACTCCTTATTGTTAGTCGCTACAAAATGTATACATTTTCAAAAATAATGTATATGCTGTATTTTTCCCATGACACGTAACATATATAGTTACTTTTTCACGTAAACTAATTTGATTTGTAAACTGTACCATATGAGAATAGAACGCTGTTGTGTAGTCCTCATAGGCGATATGCGAGACTACGAGCTCCAGCCCTGGCATTGACAACATCACTTACCCGATATTGAAGCATGCACACCCAACCTACCTAACCTTTCTCCTCAATGCATACAACAGAATCTATAGCAATCACGAATTCCCAACCGTCTGGCATACAGCCATTGTGATTCCTATTCCAAAGCCAAACAAGGCCCGCTCGCCCAGCTAACTACTGACCTATCTCACTCACTAGTTTCCTCTGGAAGCTCTTTCAGCGAATCATTAACCATCGACTCATTTGGTATCTGGAAAAAGAACAACTCATTTCCCCAGTCCAATCGGGATTCAGACGTAATAGAAGCACCACAGACCAACTAGTGCAGCTGGAGAGGGATGTCTTCACAGGACCACACAGTTGCTGTGTTCTTTGACATCCAAAAAGCTTACGACACTGCCTGGGCGTATGGAATTGTGAAGCAACTTCTTACCTTGGGAGTGCGTGGCTCAATACTCGCCTTTATTTCAAATCTTCTGCCCAACGAAGCATCCGAGTTCGTATCAACGCCACTTTATCTGCACCAGTCAATCTAACTAGAGGAATCTTTCAGCAGGGCGTTTTATCGTGCACCTGTTTCATGATTGCTGTAAACGATCTTTCATCCTACCTCCCTCACACTGTGAAGGCGACATTGTATGTAGACGATTTCATGATCTACGCGTCTGGTACATGCCTTCGGTACATCGAAAGACAATTGCAAATGGCAACAATGACCTACGAAACTGGACAGACCGCACGGGGTTGATTTTTTCCCCAGCCGAAACTGTAGCAATGCACATTTGCCGTGTGATTAATTGCCCCAAACTCGTCGTTAATCTGTCCCTGCGGGTCGCCCCATCGAAGCAGTTGAATCCTTCAAGTTTCACAAGTTTCTGGGTATCACAATCGATAGCAGTTTATCCTGGAAACAACACATCCATGAACTGAAACATACCTGCATACGATCTTTGAATCTCCTTAAACACCTGTCGCTTAAAACCTGGGGTGCAGACAGAAAGTCACTCCTACGATTATATCTCATGCTAATCAAACCTAAACTGGATTATGGGTGCGAGGCTTATGCCTCGGCCTGCCCCACTTTCTGGAAAGTCTGGAGCCACTCCAGAACTCAGCTCTACGTATAGCTAAGGGAGCAATCCGTACATCGCCAATTGTCAGCCTACGAGCAGATGCAGGCCTCAAGCCACTCTACCTCTATAGAGATACCAAACTACTCAACTACTATGCAAGACTGCGTTATAACGTCTCGCATCCGCTACACCCTGATGTGGCGGCGGCAGATGACAGTCCTTGTCCCCGTCTCCGACACTGTACACAGAGGATGCTGTACTTGAGCAGAAACTACAATTTAACACTGGATCATATCCTCCATGAATCTTATCCACCGATGTATCTACCTAAAATACCTAATGTCTGCAGAACACTGTACTCACTACTGAAGAATCGGACGCCACTACGCGTTTTCCGTGGTGCCTTCCTGAACCATGTTGCCACTCACTACGACTCCACCTATATTTATACGGATGGGTCAAAAATTCCTGAAGGCGTTAGTTTCTCATAGGTCTCCCCTAGCCGTCAGTACGCTCGTATAGTGCAGAATTTTACATCTGTGTTTACAGCCGAACTTCTTGGAATCCACTTTGCCGTGCGACACGGGACGCGATGCGCCACTCGCTCAATTGCTATAATAAGTGACTTCCGTAGCGCAATTGCAGCTAAAGAAAAATTCCGACCCGAAAACCAACTGGTGCACGAAATCAGAAACCAAAATCTCTGCGAGTGAGAAGGAGGTCCACCTCTGCTGGGTCCCCAGTCACGTGGGAATCCTTGGCAAAGAGAGGGCAGATATGCTTGCCCGTGATGCTGTAGCAACTCGTGCTCTCGAGCCTGTCCCAATACCACGCTCCGACTTCAAACGTCACTTCCAAAGGATTGTCTGGTACAAATGGTACGAAGAATGGGAAACTAAAATACAGCTGATACCAAACTAAAAATGATAAAACCACACTTGGATGTTAATTTCAAGTGACTTTGAGAATAGAGAATGGGAAGTCAAATTGGCAAGACTAAGTATTGGACATACACTAGCAACACATGACTTTCTACCTAGAAATGCCCCATTACCTTACTGCCCGAACTGCCTTGTGCAGCAATCTGTATATCACATATTGATGGAATGTCCTTCAATAATGGATGAACGCAGAAGATACCTTAGTCCTGGACCCTACTCCCTCACTAAAATATTTCAAAAGCTTTCTGCATATAAAGAACTACTATGGCAATTTTTAACAAAGTATTGACTTTTATAGAAAGATCTAAGTCTACAGACCTCTAACTTAAACTATTAAAAATGAATACCCCATACGCTAACGAACCCCTATTCTAATGACAGAGATACACTATTGAAATGCCGTTTTGAGCGTCAGTGGTGGTGAAAAAGTTGTATAATAATAATAATAATGTGTAGTCCTCGAATCATATAGAGCGGTAAATACTAAATACTGACTGTACTATAGAACTCCTCGAACAAAGAATCCCTAACGCAAGGTTTCTGAAACGGAGATTTCTCGAACTCAAGCCAGGAGAATCCATAAACGTAGTCAGTATACCTACTACGTCATCTGTTGGTAGTAGTGGGCCCA
>LQNS02000226.1:9762283-9805857 GCA_001587735.2 Parhyale hawaiensis
CCCCTGTCAGCAGGACCCCTCACGCAGCATCACCCCCCGCCACACCGCCCCGGGGCACCAGGACCCCCGTGGCCACCGACCAGCCGGACTCCGTCCGCAAGTAAGAAGTGCAGAGATTTACGTGTAAGAAATCTTACAGCACTGGTGTAATACTGGAAATCTTTAGTAGCAATGTAATAGTAATGACATGCAAGTTAGGCAATGTTGTTGTTCTTGTGTCTTGTCATTGTGTATCAAACTTGCGCTTAGAGTGGTTAAGCTCCTGAAATGCTAAAACTATTGCTACTGTGTATCGAACTGGTAGAGTTGGGCACGGCTTTTTTGGTACAGACCTCCGGCCCTTTTTTTTTGCAATCCTTATACCTTGTGAGTCTCGGGACGACATCGAGGTAGCGGCGTTCACTTCACCTTTTAGCTGATTTGAGTAAAAATATAATCACTCAACCTGGCTGCTGTAATTATACTTTTGTTTCATGAAAACGGCCGTAAACTGTGGAGATAACACACCCTAAAGACTCGGAATGGGCCACATACCAAGCCTAAACAAGGGCCGCATATCAAAGGACTGCGCCCAGCTATTCAAATTTGCCATGGCGCCACGAGAGCGAGAAACTCCAGCAAACGCAGCTTCCTTGTACAATTTTCTTTTTTTTTCCTGTAGCATGGAAGCGTCCATCGCACCGACCCCCGCGACCTCCCCCAGCAAAACTACGTCTCCCGCCCCAGCGGAGAAGACCGAGGAGCCCCAGAAGGAGGAAGTGAACGGCGTGGCAGAGGAGAATGGAGCTGAGGAAGAGGAAGAAGCAGCAGAGGAAGCTGCACAAAATGGCGATAAGGTTGAGGAGCTCGTAGAGGAGCTCAAGGGTTCATCGTTGGCTACCACCCCGCCGTGCTCTCCTGGTAATGTCTGTTTATTGTAGCAGTCTTCCTTGTTAGCGAACCCTGCCCGTGGTAATTATCTGTACATGGGTTAATTTATAGAGGGTAGTTATTGTGTCTTGAAATGGGGTAATGAGGTAAGTATTGTTACATGGGATAATTATATAATTATCCTTACACTTGAGGTAATTAGCCTTACATATGATTAGTATCCTTACAATTGGGGTAGCCTACTTATTCTTACTTTGGGGGACGTATTCCTACCTAAGCTAATTATCAAATTGTACTAACCTCTGTTATTATCCTTGTTTGCTGTGCAAAGCTTTCCAATTCCGAAAGTTTTACCAACAGGGTAACAAGAACAAAATAGTGGCACACATTTAGTAAGCTTCTCACTTCTTCAGCACACAATCCCCTCCAGGAAGCAAAGAGCGTAACGGGATGACTCATGAGATATTAGCACCAAAAAGTGACGTCATCATCGACGAATCTATGGCTGAGCAGCCTAGGAGTATTTTAATTAATTTAACCAGAAAAATCGTCTTAAATTGCGAAATTCATCTCTAGCGTATAAACAAATTAAGATAATATATACTAATTTAGCAATTTTCTATAGAAAATTGCTGTGCATGCTGGTGGAAACCTTCACAGCACTAGCGCCGAATTTGTTCCCTTCCGGCGACCTGATTTAACTTCTTTTTCTTGATTAAAGCCTTATTTACGCATCATATTCCGTTCACAGTGCTCTTCACCGAACATATTTATTCTTTACCAACAAATATAAGTACCAATATAGTCAATTCAGTTTCTGTACGCGAGAGAAACTACAGTAACAGTTAGCCATTGCTCGAACTTTCTGTACTTGACGACAAGATTTTACGATATTTTGCAGCTCAAGGAGCTGATTAGTCATGAGCGGGAGATTGAATGAAATAAATCGAAAAAATACGATGATATGTTCAAGAAAACAACGTACGAAAGCCTGAGGTCCCACACTCAAATACTTCGACTCGTCGATGTGATGTAAATTTGCTACGTGCGGTCACGGATAAGTTTTATTTTAGTCCTATTGAGTCCTCCCGTTGCATTCTTTGCTTCCTGATCCCCTCCAACCTTTACGCTCTTCTGGAACCGTGTAACCCCCCCCCCCCCTCCTTCCGTTGTCACTACTTTTAGTACTTTTCAGTGCTGGGCACATTCGCCTGGCCGATTTTCTTCATTTTTAGCGTTTTTGCCCGACAGCCCTACCCTCTCTTGGCTCTACGGCCAGTGGTCCTGACCCTTTCGTTACAGGCTGTACAGTTAGCGGCCCTTTCAGTAATGTATTGCATGGATGACATGTTTTTTTTTCACAAGGGCTGCAAGTTTCAATCACTGTTTTTGCTAGTAATTTTTGGGCTTTTTCGCTAAAATGTGCGCCCATCGAGGCTGAAAACTCGCGGTCTGTCTTGGGCATCTGGGTGGCTGCACGCTGGGCAGCTGAAGCTACAAGCATCAAATTGCTGCAAGTTGGTCCTGCCCAGTTCTGTTCTTTGCTCAATATTGTGTTGAGTTGTATTAAGGCTCTGGTTGCTGAACCCTTCGGATCAATTGAATATCATGTCTCCCGGGACCGGGAGTAGTTGGCGATGGACGTTATTCAGCTGCTCAGCGAGGAGGCGCAATCGTCAAGTGATCCAACAAATATAATACCGTATAGCTGCTATGCCGTGTCTCAGTATCTACTGTATACACATGTCTATTTTTGTCTCACCTGAACAATTCAATTGAAACCTATGAACGAGCAGAAACATGCTGGATGGAGGTGGTCGCTCCTGAACCAACCTTTAGACGACGAGGTTTCCACTCCTTATTGTTAGTCGCTACAAAATGTAGCCTATCCTTTTCAAAAATAATGTATATGCTGTATTTTTCCTATGCCACGTAACATCTATTGTTACTTTTTCACGTAAACTAATTTGATTTGTAAACTGTACTAGATGAGAATAGAATGCTGTTGTGTAGTCCTCAAAGGCCCTATCCGAGACTACGAGCTCCAGCCCTGGCATTGACAACATCACTTACCCGACGTTGAAGCACGCACACCCAACCTACCTAACCTTTCTCCTCAATGCATACAACAGAATCTATAGCAATCACGAATTCCTAACCGTCTGGCATACAGCCATTGTGATCCCTATTCCAAAGCCAAACAAGGACCGCTCCCAGCCAGCTAACTACCAACCTATCTCACTCACTAGTTGCCTCTGGAAGCTCTTTCAGCGAATCATTAACCATCGACTCATTTGGTATCTGGAAAAAGAACAACTCATTTCCCCAATCCAATCGGGATTCAGACGTAATAGAAGCACCACAGACCAACTAGTGTAGCTGTAGAGGGATGTCTTCACAGGACCACGCAGTGGCTGTGTTCTTTGACATCCAGAAAGCTTACGACACTGCCTGGGCTTATGGAATTGTGAAGCAACTTCATACCTTGGGAGTGCGTGGCTCCATACTCGCCTTTATTTGAAATCTTCTGGACCAACGAAGCATCCGAGTTCGTATAAACGCCACTTTATCTGCACCAGTCAATCTCACTAGAGGAATCTTTCAGGGCGGGCGTTTGATCTTCACCTGTTTCATGATTGCAGTTAACGATCTCTCATCCTACCTCCCTCATACTGTGAAGGCGACGCTGTATGCATACGATTTCATGATCTACGCGTCTGGCACACACCTGCGGTCAATCGAAAGACAATTGCAAATGGCAATAGATGACCTACGAAACTGGACAGACCGCACGGTTTTGATTTTTTCCCCAGCCAAAACTGTAGCAATGCACATTTCCCGTGTGATTAATCGCCCAAAACTCGTCGTTACTCTGTCCTTTCAGGGTCGCCCCATCGAAGCAGTTGAATCCTACAAGTTTCTGGGTATTACAATCGATAACATTTTGTCCTGGAAGCACCACATTCATGAACTGAAACATACCTGCATGCGATCTTTGCATCTCCTTCATCACCTGTCGCTTAAATCCTGGGGTGCAGACAGAAAGTCACTCCTACGATTATACCTCATGCTAATCAAACCTAGACTGGATTATGGGTGCGAGGCTTATACCTTGGCCTGCCCCACTTTTCTGGAAAGTCTGGAGCCACTCCAGAACTCAGCTCTACGTATAGCTAAGGGAGCAATCCGTACATCGCCAATTGTCAGTCTACGAGCAGATACAGGCATCAAGCCACTCTACTTCTATAGAGATACCAAACTACTCACTACTATGAAAGACTGCATTATAACGTCTCGCGCCCGTTACACCCTGATGTAGCGGCGGCAGATGACAGTCCTTGTTCCTGTCTCCGACACTGTACACAGAGGATGCTGTACTTGAGCAGAGACTACAATTTAACACTGGATCATATCCTCCCTGAAACTTATCCACCAATGTATCTACCTGAAATACCTAATCTGCATGTCTGCAGAACACTATACTCACTACTGAAGAGCCGGACGCCACCACACGTTTTCTGTGGTGTCTTCCTGAACCATGTTACCACTCACAACGACTCCACCTATATCTATACTGATGGGTCAAAAACTCCTGAAGGTGTGAGTTTCTCCTATGTCTCTCCTACCAGACAGTACGCTCGTAAAGTGCAAAATTTTACATCTGTGTTTAGTTTACAGCGGAACTTCTTGGAATCCACTTTGCGGTGCGACACGGGACACAGCGCGACACTCGCTCAATTGTTATAATAAGTGACTCCCGTTGCGCAATTACAGCTATTGAACAATTCGACCTGACCTGAAAACCAACTGGCGCAGGAGATCAGAAACAAAATCTCTGCGAGTGCGAAGGAGGTCCACCTCTGCTGGGTTCCCAGTCACGTGGGAATCCTTGGCAATGAGAGGGCAGAAACGCTTGCCCGAGATGCTGTAGCAACACGTGCTCTCGAGCCTGTCCCAATACCACGCTCTGACTTCAAACGTCGCTTCCAAAGGATTGTGTGGTACAAATGGTACGAAGAGTGGGAAACTAAAGTACCAGCTGATACCAAACTAAAAGTGATAAAACCACACTTAGATGTCAAACTCATGTGTGACTTTGAGAATAGAGAATGGGAAGTCAAATTGGCAAGACTAAGTATTGGACATACACTAGCAACACATGAATTTCCATATTGATGGAATGTCCCTCAATAATGGATGAACGCAGAAGATACCTTGGTCCTGGACGCACTCGCCGGAACCCTGGACATTTTGCGTTCACGTAAGCTTTCCTGCGCGTGCCATCACTAAAATAAACACTACCTAGGCAAATCTAACCTAGCCAAACCTAACCTACCCTNACCTAACGTTACCTAACGTTATGTAACGTTACCTAATGTTACCTAACGTTACCTAACATTACCTAACCCAACTTAACCAGCGATACAGCGGGCAGCGCGGCGCACCAACGAGAACGCCGCTCACGCGCACACTGTCTGCGCAGGAAAAATGTCCAGGGTTCAGACTCCTGCGTCCTGGACCCTACTCCCTCATTGAAATATTTCAAAAGCTTTCTGCGTATAGAGGACTACTATGACAATTTTTAACAAAGTATTGACTTTTATAGAAAGATCCAAGTCCACAAACCGCTAACTTAAACTATTGAAAATGAATACCCCATACGCTAACGAACCCCTATTATAATGACAGAGGTACACTATTGAAATGCCGTTTTGAGCATCAGTGGTGGTGAAAAAGTTATATAATTATAATAATAATGTGTAGTCCTCGTATCAGATAGAGCGGTAACTACTGACTGTACTATAGAACTCCTCGAACAAAGAATCCCTAACGCAAGGTTTCTGAAACGGAGATTTCTCGAACTCAAGCCAGGAGAATCCATAAACGTAGTCAGTATACCTACTACGTCATCTGTTGGTAGTAGTGGGCCCAATAGCGGACGATATACAGCATGACAAGCAGAATGGTATGGTAGAACTTAATTTGTAGTGTATACTACAGTACAACTTCAGGATTCTTACGGCGTTAGCTAAGGAATTCATTTTACAAATGTACGGGAAATAGGTATACTGTAGAGCTTCTCTTCTCAGAATGGAGACCATGTTTCTGTCCACGATATAGGATATTCATTGCAACAAATCTAGGTTGTATTTGTAATACTTTACGTAAACTGCCCGTATTTCCGAAGGAGGATGATGTATTTAGTAAAAATAGCAATAATACAACTTATTGCAGGCAAGACAGGCAGCTGGCGGGACAGCATCGCCCGCAACAGCGAGAACGTCGTGTCCTATATCTCGAAACCGGACAGCGAAGGCACCTCGGCCGGCGTGCTCAAAGAGAACGACTCGGTACACGGACACCTCAAGTTCCACCACCACAAGCTCTGGTAATGCGGCAAACTCTCGGTGCTGCGCCTCTCCGGACCACCGCACGTACGTTGTGGCGGTGTTAGCAATTGGGTCAAAATGTGGAGGAACGAGTCTCTGTTTTACATCTAAGTTAAAAAAAAAGAGAAAAGGAAAGCAGAAAAAATCGTACACTTCTCTGCGAGAGCGGAGCTAATCTGCTTTTATAGCTATTATAATGGGAGCTTTAAGTTTGTTGTTAACTTGGAATAATACTTGATGAGCGGGGAAAATATAATTTTTTTTTGTTCACAGAATTTGACGTTGAGATATCAGTGCATCGAGTAATTATCCAAGTTAGACGGTAATGGAATTCTATGTACGGTATACGCATACGTGTCAGCTTCACAAACCATATCATACTTTGTCACAAATGTAGGTAATATACAGAAACTTTGAATATCGCGCCTGAGATGCAGTTGTCAAAAATGCAGAGGAACGGTGATGCACCGGACTCGCCGCCTTGTGTTATGGTAGTCTAGTCACAAACGTTGGTTATAAATTAAAAAGTTATAGCTGCTCATCTCCTATACAAATGCACAGTAGAGGTCACTAGACCACGTGTGTGTTTTCACATTATACGCTTTGTCACAAACGATAGAAATTCACAAAATCGCTTGGAACGAGTTGTCTCAAATATGAACACAGACGATAGGTGAATTACTGCCGAGATTCTTCGTGTTTTGTATCACTTGTAACGTCGATGCTGTGATTGGCCTAGAAAATTGAAAGTCCGTGCAGTTGCTAGTGTTTGTTTTGGTGGCTGACTGTTCAACGCACACTTTACTGAGGTGCAGTTTCCAAACAGCTGAACTCCAATGGCCACTTTTTCTTCTTATCGTGGGAGAAAGTCGATAAATTAGGTACCTACAGGTTACGTTACATTGATGCTAAAGATATCACCATCAAATCCATCACCACCTCCATGCCTTCTATGTACAGGTACATAAAAGCTTAAGAGTAATAATGATACGTTTTATTATTATTTATGAGGATTTAGTGTGTTTGCACACCTTATATCCGCAAACATTTTATTAGGTATATATACCTGTGACACAATGTGCATTCCTAAAATTGCGGCAGACGGTCCATGTCGGCTGTTACAGATCATAACCGGGCAGTAAATTAATAATACTGCAGAGCATGCTCGCCTTACTTCACGTTACTGGCATCAGGGTATTTGCCAAAAAGAAACTCAGTCTTAGAAGCTTGCCAAACGAACGTGCAAAAGGTGAAGACGTATCCCCTACAGATCTTTAGTTAATGTGTGAAACGAAAGTACAGTATAGAGAAATGGTAGGATGGCACGCTTCCTTTTGACGTGCTATCAAGATGTGGTCACGTGTGTTAGTTGTTCTTCATGTTCTTGTAATTTCCCCTGAAGATAACAATAATCTTGTACTTACCAGAAACGTTCTCGCGCACAGCCTCTCACTAGCGTGTACTCTTTTTGAAAATTTAGCATTCAATGAACCTGTATTCTGTTTGGTAGCTAACTTAGCAATCACTGAATATCAACAAAACTTTGGTGCTGCCTGTCGTTATATGGAAGCTATAAAAGTTTTGCACCGCAGTTGTAGAAATTACAGCGTGTCAAGTTGCCCCCGCGTCTCTGCAGGCGTCCGCTTGTATCTGATGTGCGCGTTTGGTGGATTTGCGCGATCGATCGATCGCGCTGCGCGTTTGGTGGATGTTGTAGGTATTAGGCCGTAATTTCGGGTAAGTTGGACTATATTCGGGTTTAATGTCGNGCGCGATCGATCGATCGGGCAAATCCACCAAACGCGCACAACATATCTACTTTGGAAAATGTTAGTGTCCGTGCACCTGGGATATAAAAGAAAGAATAAAATCTTGTACGTTGTTGTAACTGATGTACGACGCAACATTCCCGGCTTGCCACTGCCAGGTCGTCCCTAAAAGCTTCTAGAAATATTCCAGTGCTCCCGATAATGTCTTGTGCTTTAGTAGGAATGAGTCGGAAGTTAGTTTATCCCGACTGCCTTGGCACTTTGGCGGGGATAGACTTCTTCCTGTCTCTAGTATAACCAGTAGTACCGTAAATATATATATCTCTTTTCTCTCTCTGCTTCCCTTTTGTGAGTAAATGGTTATAAAGTACTTACTGTAAATGTAGGAGTAATATTATATCATAGCTACGTATCTCTCGTACCAGGCAGGCTTTGTATGTGATAATTTTTTGCTTTTTTAATTTTTTTTATATGAGCGGATTTGTGTAAGGCGGCGTTGCGCTCCTTAGTCAGTGGGACATACCAGTAAATTTTCAAGTAGAGCACAAATGGAGGAATAATAATTTAACGAGTGCCGTAGCCGTGCAAGTTAATTTACATAAAAGTACTGACATACGAATACTGTAAGGGTTACTTTGCTTGTGAAATTAGCCCTCGTGACCTATGATACCTACGGTCTTGGAAATCTAAGTCTCACATGTTTTCAAGTTCTAGCAGTATTGATTTAGGTTTGTTAAATCGACAGTGCATTGTTTATTTTACATCATTTAATGAGTACAGAGTAGTGTACTCATGCACGGAGAGGTTAAAAATAGGACAGTTGTCTGCACTGTGTTTAGTTCCATATTGCTTTTTAGTGTAGTTATACTTTAGGCTGATTTAAAATGCGAGTGGAATATTATTCACTCTAGTGAAGACTACATAATTTTATTATTCACATCGTTTACATTCTGTCACCGGTGTATGATGTGTTGTTTAGTTACAGCTCTTTGTTGCAATTGGAGTCGTTCTGTGACGTAGTAAATTTGTGATTATTTTGCGGCTAAAACTTGACTGTAACTGCATTCTACTAATTTGAATTTGTGGTGGAGTAATTAGCGCTCAGCGGTGCGAGTTAAAACTGTCCAGTCTCTTACCAATGCGACAATTGGCTTACGTTTACAGAGGAAGTAATTATAGATTATAGATGTCCTTGGAAACGTGGGACCCATGAACTAAGGTCTACTCACACAGGAACAGCCAAATTACCATAATAAGCAAAAAATTACTAATTTCTCGCAGTCATTTGAAGCAGATCGTTTTCATGTTTTTTTTATGAACGGCGTGATTTCAAACGATGGTTTATATATCAGCGTCCTGGTATTGAGTTACTGACTATACCAAAGTTCTACTCCAGCTTTAGCAGCAATTTCTCAGGCGACATTTTTCTCTGTGTGATATTTTTCTTTCACTACTTGTACATACGTTTTCATTTGTATAAAGTTCATTCATTTTATTTGTTACGTGGAACAACTTGATTGGTTTCATGTAACTCTTTATCATTTATTCCACTCATGATGCTTAAGGTAATTGAATAGTATTTTAACCTACCTTACTCGCGGTGGGCAGCCTCGCTACAGGGCCTCTTTCTCCTACAGGAAAACAATAGGAAAAAAAACCTTTGCAACGAAACAGTACAACCTACCTGAGTTGGATAGGGTTATAGACACACTTTGCATGCTGTTCACCATGGAGGCTTCTATTATCAATTGAAATGCAGCACCAGTTCTTTTCTCCTGTTATTCCTCTAAAGATGATTTAAATGCAATTTAGCGCTTATCATAATTTTATTTGTACTTCTAGTATTTTACTACTTAAAATTCTTTCTTAACCCTAGAACACTAACTATGAATGAGATGTACCCAACCTATGCTATACCTAGTGG
Source organism: Parhyale hawaiensis (assembly GCA_001587735.2). Taxonomy (NCBI): domain Eukaryota; kingdom Metazoa; phylum Arthropoda; class Malacostraca; order Amphipoda; family Hyalidae; genus Parhyale; species Parhyale hawaiensis. The sequence goes on from LQNS02000226.1 coordinate 9,772,237, forward strand.
TAGGGAAATATGGTTTGTATCCTAGGGTTAATGGAACATGTTTTGAGACTGTAAATGACATTCACCTCTTTATTTAGGGCACTTCAGTAATTCTTAAGCTATGTTAATTAAGAATTTCCTGTTCTGCTGCCCGTTTCCTATTGTTACAACGTCAGCAGCTTCGGGTTTATGTTGTACAATCAAGCGGCAGCTATCGTTTGGTGCAATTGTTAGGCAATTTAATTAGCATTATGCTTGTTGCAATTTCTCAGTGGTTGTGTATGGCTATGTTAACGGAAAGTAAGGATGCGTAAATTTAAATCGTTAGCGTTGTAAGCTGCACCTGGGCTCCTTTTCTGTACCTGACAGCGCACCTCTAATCTACAGTTTTCATCTAATTCCATGGTAGAATCTTTATACAGAGTTAATAGTCTTGAAGTTAATTTGTGGTAAATACTTTTCACATTAGTTAGCTGAGCAGACTTTTTTGGTTTCTACTTTGCTGTGCAAATTTTTAATCGCGATTACTTACAATCTCAGTTCAGTGTGTTCTACATGAAACGGGATTTTGATTTAAATTTCAGTTGTGCAGCGTTACTATTTACAAAAATATGTCTCTGCTTTATGCAGCATCGTTTTGCGTGAAACTTAAAAGCCAGTTGCAGATGAAATCTCCACATCGAGAAGTTCTGGCACACGTCTCGTTTGGACACTTGAGTTGTCGTTGTGAATGTTGTATAATTGTGATGGGGTTCGCTAACAGGTACAGTGATGTTGCCAGCTAGGGTTAACATTAGGGAAGCTTAGGCGAGGTCTTTCACCCCCGTGATATCGGTGCCGGATGTTTCAAAGCAGTTGTAAGGTCATGTAATAGCGTAATCACGTACCCCTAACTGGTAAGGATTAGCTGTATTTTATGAACAGGTAAGACCTGAGTTAGTGTAAGTGCATTACCAAAGTCGTCAGATTCCTTTAAGCTTTTTGTGTAACACACAAAGGGGAAATTTATGCTATTAATTTCCAGTGTTCAGTTGCTAACCTACAAGCTACAGCATTTTTCTTCAAAGTGCCGATAGGCATAAGGTCTTTCAGTCCGGTTTCTTTTGTAAGCTTTGTCAAAATTTCTATCTTACGAATAGCACGAACACATAACCTTATTGTAGTAAGTGTAGTAAAAACTGTGTATCTGAATATTTTGCTACATTAGGGGTACAAGGCTTTTTACCGTAGCAAATGTTAGATTTTGCACTCGTTTGTAAGCATTTGTTAACGCTTAAGTCTGCTAAGGAACTTTTGTGTTGTTGAGACGGGCGAAATTTGTCTCACATGGAAATTAACACAAGGTATGTGAAATTTGAGTTTATATGATTATTTTTGCAATTTCTTTTATGTGTAGCAATGGTACGTAGCTTGTCACCTTCTAGTTTGTTTCTTTACGTGCATCTCTATTCTGCTGTCGTGACCATGTCTAGTTATATCTGATTTAGCGAGCAAAATTGAGGACTCTGCTAGCATCCTTCAATAGTGAAGGTAGTTAGTGGACTCGACTGTCTTTCAGTTCGTTATAAACCCGTGCTAAATGCGTTTTTTGTTTTCACAGAGCTAAAACAGTATTAGTATCCTAACTCTTCTGAAGCCAAATTGAACGCTTTACTGACTCATAACGACAACCGTGGTACAGCAGCAGCTAGTATGGTTCTTTTTAAAATCCAAGCGCATAACCTATCGAAAATATTAGTTTTAATTGCAACTGTGCTGCTGTCGGTCACCTAACACTTAATTTGTATTATTACTTTTGCTAGTGCAAAGTCATAAGCTACGTTATACTGCAGCCATGAATTTTTCAAATTATTCTCTGCGTTTGGAGTTCATAAAGCTGAACTTTCACCTGTAACCTAATTATATACTTTCTTACTATGGATTTGTCATGGCAGTGTTAGTACACAATACTATAAGCCTTACTTGTTTTTATTCAGCTACAACCTTAAATTCTTGTTTGGATCTGAAAGTTGTACCTATGGTACCAGCGGGTACCAATCGCCACTTTGTAACCGAATACCATTTGATTAGCGCAACAGTAAAGTAATAACTAAAGAGTGGTGAATTAGCCGGTGGTACTCGGTTCTGTTTCAACCCTTGGCTGACTGAAGCCCCGCTCGTAAGTATAATGCTTTCAAAACAATTCTTAGTATATATTTCAACACCAACAACGAATGAACTTGAAACTTAGGCTAAGACTGTCAAAAGTTTTTTTTGGCTGGCGACTGAAGGTTCTAGTTTTCAGAAATTGAAATAAGGATCTACACACTTTGGCTGACGACTGAAGGTTCTAGTTTTCAGAAATTGAAATAAGGATCTACACACTTTGGCTGACGACTGAAGGTTCTAGTTTTCAGAAATTGAAATAAGGATCTACACACTTTGGCTGACGACTGAAGGTTCTAGTTTTCAGAAATTGAAATAAGAATCTACACACTTTAGTTATGAAAAATTGAAGTCTGCGACAGATCCCGACAGTAGCAAAAGGGTTAAAAGTGACTTTTCTTATTAAACTGTTCGTATGTAACGCGAAAAAGTGTCGGTAAATTTAATTTACCGTCACTAGAACTGTGAAACAAGAGGCAAGTACAAAATGAAGGATTCTCTAATAATAGCAGGAAGCTGCTGGATAATAACAAACCTCGGCTACTAGCAAAGTCTACAACTACAATACAGAAAAACATTTCGATATCAAATAGAAATGAAATAATCTAGTAGAAGGGCAATGATATGCATGCAAAAACCAGCACTTTGCAGTACAACTACTCTATAAACACCACTACTAAATTGAAGCTAGAAAATTGAGTCTAATTTGTTGACGTACGATAATGCTTTGGTGACTACATGAGTTTTGGTAAGAAAAAACGGGGAGATAACTTTAGTTTCATTGCTGCAAAAATAATATAGAAGTATTTTACATACAGTAAGGAGATAATTTGACAACACTGATCGTAGAGTATATACAAAACATCCTCCAGAAGTTTCTGATAGTACTACGGCTGTGTTAAGTGCGGGATACAATCAAATGTCTGAACACCTCCCACCCCGAGGAGTTACCACAGAGTGTTGAGAACTTTAAAATAAGCTGCAAGGTAATTTTTAATCATACTTTACAGTAAGGAAGCCCAGCGATATAACTTGTTATGATAATAGTAGTGACAGAATTATTACATTGTATGGTTTACGCCTTCGTTTCCACAACGGCGCTCTAACAGAGGAAGAAATAAGAGACTTATAGTATCATTAGCATGTCGATAGAAACGTGGAACCCATGCACGAGCGTGTTCCCTCATAGAATCAACGCGCATGGGAACAGCAAGTCGGGAAAGAAGAGGAAGAACAGAGGAAAGTAAGATCAGTAACAATATAAAATAGGAAGTGAAGTGGGGACGAAAGGCAGACATCCTGAAGGCCTAGCTAATAGCAAAGGTAACCAACGGTCCCACTGAGATCGCTGCTTCCCCTGACAGAGAACGGGTGAACCTAAAACCTATAGGGCTAGTCCATCCTATGACCTCTGACGGGAGTCCCAGAATCATGGCTATTACCCTGAAAGAAACACTGGAACTTCCAAGTGAAACGTTTGAATGGAGCAGGATATCTCTGAAAGCTTTTTTATGCCCTTACACTAACCAGCATTACAGGCCAAAATTGCGTGTTGCAGCAATTGGAAATTTGCAATAAAACCGTGAAAGAATAAGACGTTTACAAATATACTGTTCATGTAATATTATCCACTAACTATATAATACACAGTTGTTGGGAGCTCGTTCCGATCCGGCTTGCTAGCTCTTTGGTTGGTCGTTCCCTCAGTCACGCTGTTAAGGATTTAGATATGACAAAACTGAACTGTAAAAATTGAAAAACTAGTTGAGATTCCATGAAATTTCAGCCTTGGAATATAGCGTCAGAAATATTATATGGTATTCTCAAAAGTGGAAACCTTGCATTTTCTGAATGTCGCTTCGCTGTAAAACTTAGTTCGGTACTGTTTGATATGATGCATCTTCTTCTGAGCGTGGTAGATGATAGGCGCTTGCTTTGGTAAGAGAGTTTGATACTGTCGGCCATAAGCTATAGCTACCGCATATTGTTTAGCTGCATTTTCTTCGTGGCAGTTGGAGAGGCTCAGTCTTTGAATCTCTTTGTGGCTGTTGAAACTTCACGCTAAGCAGAGGCCGAATTATAGTTAATTTATATTGCAGCCAAATTTCGATCCGTGAAGGTTCAACTACCGGGTGGTATCCAGTTACAATAAGCCATGAGCATTTCCGGTGAATTCTTTTTATTGAACTACACTTAGAACGGAATTAATAGCTTTAGCACAAAATTAACCATATCTCATATTCGCGAGATCACATTTTCGTGAAACTTGCATTGAAATCGTGACATCTTATGGCAACACTGTTGAGTTTATTTACATTTTGCTTTGTCTCCTGATTGACAACTCTTTGCATTTTTTCTCTTTTTGAGGTGAACGACAATAATAGCTTCTTGTATATTCTGCTAAAATAGAACGTGGAAAAGCTCTAACGAGGAGAAGGAAATAATCATCAAAAAAACTGCTAAAAGCACCTCTCCTGATGTTATTGCTCGAAAAATAGTACGCCATAATGATAACAGTGACAAGATTCTTGAAGGACCCTTCACTCCGGAAAAAACGATCAGATACTGGGCATTCAAGGACTGTTACTGATAGAGACATGAGAAATGTGGTTCGTCAGCTACGTAAAAGACCCGGGCAAACAAGTAAATCAATTTTCATGGTGGCTAAGCTTCCCGAAGTGCCTAAAACCATAAGAAATTACATCCTTCGCTCCATTGCTTCAGTCAAATCCCCTCTGAAATTACCTCCGCTGACCCCAAGGCATAAAATTTTGAAGATGGAATGGACAGAGAAATAAATGAAGATCAACATGAATCATGTTCTTTTCACCGACGAAACCCGAGCAACCCTTGACGGACCTGATGGGTGGAGTAAGGGTTGGGTGCTACCTTGAGGTGAGTGTCATCAACGCGTAAAACGTCAACAACAGGGAAGAGTTTTTATGATATGGGCTGGTATCATAGAGGATGGACTTGTAGGTCCGGTTAGAGTACCTGATGGCGTGAAAATTACATTATTATTATTATATTGGTATCGCCACGCTATTTCCGCTTCTAAGACGATCAATAGCGATCTAAGATGATATACTCGGCTTACAGCCGGGATAATTACATCTGCATCAGATTGTGACATGTTAAATGACGCTGTGGTCCCATGGCTGGAGGACATACCCCTTCCGTTGCTTCGAAATTTGATTTTCACGCATGATAGTGCGCCTTCTCACTCTGCCCGTACTACCACAGCATTTCTGGACTCTTTGGGGTTCCATGGAGAGAAACTGATGGTTTGGCCACCCTGCTCACCTGATCTAAACCCAATTGAAAACTTCTGGGCTCTTCTGAAAAGGGAAATTTACGCAGATGGAAAGCAGTACAACTCAAAATCTGTCTTGTGGGATGCTGTTGCTGCAGCAGCAAGGGCAGTTCCACTTTTTGCAATAAAGAAACTAACTGGCTGCATGGATTCAAAAATTATCGACGTTATGAAACGTCATGGGGGTCATGTTGGCAAATAAGACTTTTTTAATACATATTTTTCTTATTTATGTTGTTCATTTTTGCTCCTTAGGTGATATAAAACTGTGGATATATATTTTCTCTTTTTTTTAGTCAAAAAGCTATTACTGCCGCTCAGTGAAATCCGTAAAATTGACGAAAAAAAAAATTGTAGAACCAGTACGATTAGTCGTTTGAAAATTTACAGACAATATAAGCATCATAAGTTTAACTTTCTGGGAATTTTTCACTGAAATTTATAGCCAAATAGTCGAGATGTGGTTAATTTTGCGATAAAGCTATCATTTCTGTTCCAAGTGTATAGCCTATTTTCTTGATGCTGCTCAACTTTTGACCAATTCCAAATTGATATTCGCGCCGTACTTTGCAGGAGGGATATTTTGCTCTCGCAAACTCTTGGTGGTACAACTAGCGTTTTTTAAGGAAGATCACGCCTGCAGATACGAGACCTATTTTACAGCAAAATATGTACTGGAAGCAGGAACAATAAAAAGCCTAATTATAAAGTTATTGCCGTCATTTTTGACGGCACGCCTTTCAAGTAATATGATATTGAATAGTTTACGCCTCCGTTTCCAAACTAAGGCGATCTAGATGAGGAGATGGAAGGGACATGAAATGTATCGATAGAAACGTGGAACGCATAAACGAAGGTGTTCCCACACAGGATCAAGACGCATGGGAACAGCCCGTCGGGGAAGAAGAGGAAGCACAGAGGAAAGCATCAGTAAAAGTATGAAAACTGATGGAAAAAAGTGGGCGCAAAAGATAGACGTCCCGAAGGCCTAGCTATTGTACCAAACCTACACATACCCCCTAGAATCGCTGCTCCCCATAACATAGGATGGCGAAGCTAATCCTATGGCCTTTCCTGTGTCCCCTGAGGGGATCAACAAAGTTGTTGCTGGCTATACTTAGCGTATGTTATCATTCATCAAACACAGCCGTTACTATACAAGTGAATAACAGTATCATCAAATAAACAATACATCGATACATCAAACACTTAGCTGAAATACTCAACAGCATAAATTAATGTTGGAAATCATAGAGAAAATTAAATATTAAAGTAAATTCTTCTGTCACAAAGTGATTTATAATATCTGAAGTAAACTACACATATATTTGCCAATCCTAGCACCATTATACAAGCATTCACATACGTCACGCAATAGGCGTCACACTGTGAAAATCTACAAACAGCGTAACAATAAACGCATGAACCTGCATGTAACTTGTTGCCGTAGAGTAGGCAGCCAAACATTTCACTACTAGTAGGCAGAATCTATATTACAATTCCGTTCGAGGCTTCATCCGTCCGTCCATGTGTCTGTACATTACACGTTTCAGTATTAGATAGCGGAAGCTTCAACTTGCACGAAGCTCTGATTTTCGTTAAAAGGAAGTTCAACCATAACTGTGTTCTCTTCGCTCGCTCTTGAACAAATTTTCAGTCAGATTCAAAGCAAAGCATTGAAGATCATTCTACACGTATCATACATACCGATTTTCATATTATAAAACCAAATTTTAAGCGAAGACTATCGATAAATAAGTACAACCATCACAGCAGAAAAATATTGCACTAACGATTTCTTCCTGTCTTCCACTTGTTTGATGAGGTTTACTACGGTTCTCTTATTGAAATTGATTTCCTGTGAGAGGAGTTGCGCTTGCCATCAATGCCATGCCCTGTGGAACTGGGTAGTGTGCAAGCATCACTTGTACAATTTAGAACGGAGGAATTTGGGTATCACGATGTAAATTTAGCATTTTGTCAGAAAACCCAGGTCAAATCTAGCTTTTTCTAAACGATGAGAAATATTTTCAAAGTCTCAATAAGATCGCACACCATCTTCACCGTAGCACAGACAAATTCGATTCTTCAAGTTAGGTTGTAAAAGACGACACAATTTTAAAGCCAAGGTTGAAGCGAAGACGATTGCTCACAAAATTTTTACTATCGAGAAGACGGCGGAACGTTTCCGTTGAGTTATTTTTAACTTGATTTTAGTCTACGGGAGAGGATTTCAGTCCCGTTTTACATAAGGGGTACATGAACGTGTCGCCTTTAAAGGCGACAAGTCTTTAAAAATTTTGTGTGCTGGCCCCATCGTCCCCGACCAACCACCCCTAGTACCAGCCCTCTTCCAATGAGCTTTTACCTCCGAGAACAGAGGTTAGGTCCCTCCAGGACTGGTTCGCGTAGTGTTCTAAGTGTTTAGACCGGTATATATCATAGGATATTAGGTGAACCAGTCCTGGCGGGACCTAACCTCTGTTCTCGGAGGTAAAAGCTCATTGTTGGTTAGCTTTATGTACCCGTATATAGTGTTTTTTTTTTTGCCATATGTCGCCCTCTAGACACTACCATCACTTTATATATATATATATTTAGTCTGACTCAAGTCTGTCATGTTTGCCGATTTAGCACAAGCGTTTTGTAATTCCAATTTAGGCTTGAACAAGCGCATTGCATTTGCTGAAGCATATACATACTAAACAAGCGTTGTACAATAGCTGAAGTGAACACAGTTAGCGGGAGCTTCAACTGCAGAGTAAACTGCACTAACTAATCATAAGACTGAATTCTCAAAAGACGCTGAAAATAACAACACACAGGACAAAAATAAATGCACACAAGAATTTCGTGAGCAAAGTTGTTACTGGCACGCAATGAATGAATAAATAGGCACGGTACGGAAACTAATCCAAATCCAGCGACACCATCTCCTCTTCTAGTTTTTCTGAGAGCAAAAGAACACTCGGGAAAACATCGCCGTCGCACGAAATTTCGCCATACAGAGACTTTACCGGGTCGCCACCATCATCTTCTCCAGCTGCTGCACTTTGCAGAGGCATCTTCTTGTCTTTATGGAGCTGCTGCAAGCACAGCTTTACTTCTTTGAGCTTGGGCAATTGAGCAGCCAAAGCCTGAAACAAACAGTAAGGTAATAATAAACCAGGGTGCATACGAACCTTGGTCTTGAATTTAGGACGTAGCCTTGAAGGCCTTCAAGTTTGGGAAGGTGGGAATGCTAGGAGTTTTAAAGGGTAAAGCATTTGAACTTCCTTTATTCTGGATAGCTATAATTCAGAATGTAGTTACACGAATCTTGAAAATCTTGAATTTAGTGGGAGCCTCGGGAACTTTAAGTGAGCCTTGAATTTTGGACATAGTCTTAAATGTTCTACTTTTCATGGTAGTAAGTGTTATCATTTTCTTAAGAGTTCAAGGCTGTGTCCGGGATTCGGTTTATTTTTCGGGACTCTTTTCGCATTAAAAATTTTCATGGTTCGAATACACCATGTAAACCACACCGTGGACCACGCGATATCTTGACTGTCCACTGAAATTTGCAAATGAGGCTGATGGCAAATACATTAAACTTCGATAAAACTTTTTTAGTCAACAGAACGACTTCAAGTAAAAAGTAAACGGTTCTCGGTGATGCAAGAAATGTGTTTATCAGCAAGAGACCAAAATTCGCAACTATATTATAAGGCCTGCCCGCTGTAGACGACGATAATTGAAGCTCGGGACAGTAAAATGACCTAAAATCGGGTAAAATACATTTTGCAATTTACCGTTGGCCAGTGCTAACGCATGCGTGTTTCTTTCCAATACATACATTCCTTGCGTCTCCAAGAACAGTTTATTTATCCATTTTTTTTTTGCTTCAAGTCGGTACGTTGAATGGAACAAATTTTGTCGACGATTTATCAATTTACCATCAGCCTCATTTGCGAGGAGTGAACAGTCAAGGCATCGCGTGGTCCATGACCACACCAATGCTCAAGTGTCCACTCCCTCAAAGTGACTTCAGGCGCTAATTGAGTCTGTCGTAGGTCGGTGGCGCGCTGTTGGAAGTTAGAGGGCGGGTAGAGCGCACTAATGCGATCGCAACAGCGACTAGAACTGCCGCCGCTGCACTGCACGCTCCGGCCACACAAGGCTCCCTTTCCTCCCAACCGATTCTGGTCACGCCTGTCATTGTCCTGACCCTCTGCTTCACCCCTACCTCCCAACCACTAACTTAAGGCCATGCGCCGCTTCCCCTGGACTTCATGGGTCCCTGTCACCTCTGGGGCCTGGCCCGGTTGATCACCGACATATTCAATGCAACATTTAGCGGCGAACTCGATGTGAAGGATCTCCCCAATAGCTACGGTGACACCTGGTGTCTGTGAAGGGGATGGACTTGTAATGAAGTCCTTTGAGTTCAGGTTCCGCTCTGCCTTCCAGGGCATTATGGGGTGGCGCTGCGTCAGCAGGCGAGGCTAAGGGAGGGATTACGAAGCGGGTCTAGCAATCAAGAGCCTACGAACGGGTATAGAAATGTCATGGTAACCGCAGTCGGACAACTTCTCCACGAACAAGTGTACAGCCTTATGGCTCTCAATACTCTAATGTACTGTAATACTACTTGATGTAATATGCTGTACTGTGTCAGGTTCTGTAAAATATATTGTAGTATGCTGTCGTCCAACCCTGTAATAAATTGTCATCAGTGGACCAGTGAACTATTGTTGCGGCATCTTGTTTTCTCCTGCTCTGCGCTGTAAGGAGACTGGCAAACCTGACCAACAGTGACAGCACCGTAGGGAGAGCGAGAGCAGGTTCCGCTCAACTCCTGGCAAAAGGCAGCGGCGATGAGCCAGTTAGGCTCACTAGTTCGCTAGCTATAAACCTAAACTCTCGCCTCAAGCTAAAAAAGCCGTCCCAACAAGTCTAGTCAATGTCAATGCCGCAAATTGAGATAGAGGACAAATCTGAGACGTCAGTAGGCTCGTGATAAAAGAAAGTCACATATGCGAGCAAAATCGCGAAAGGGCAAATCGTATCAACCAGCAGCTGATCAAACGTCGAATCCAGTAAAATAGCTATTTGCCTTATCAGATCACTACCGGCACCGAAAACTATCCAGCGCGATTGACTAACCAAGCAGGGCCAATGAGTGACTCACAATTTTGATAATAACAAATAAGTACTCAAATATTCTCATTCCTGCCGCGTTGTGCTCGCATATAGTCTGGTAGAAAGCTGGTCTGGCACGTTATTAGAAAGGGTCACCCTTGTGAGCGCAACTACTAAAGCAAGGCCCTGTCGGCGTTCACGCAGCAAAAGCTCAGTTTCAACACACTGGCCTAAGTACACTGGCTCACCGGCCGCTTATTACCATCAAAGTTCAGGCCACAGAAAACTGAAATCTCGCTCTCGGCACAGTCACTAAGGTGTTACTGCTGCCCGCCAAGTTGCGCTCGAATGAGGTTCCCGACTCCAATCTCGCTCTCTGTATTGGCTGGTCAGCGGCAACACACCGGAGGCAGCAGCGCATAAGTTAGCCGGGTGACTTTTGCAATGTAAAGTCAACACTGGTTTGTTGCAATCTCATTATGCTTTGTAATGTAAAGTCACAATGGCCCGGACTGTAATTGCACCGCCAAGCTGTCCGGAGGTTTGCCGACAAGCAGGCCAATGGAGATATGAAATAAAATATATACAAATAGTGGGCATATATTTATTACAATGGGAAAGTAAAATGGGAAGCAAGTATGTACAATGCAAAACACGGGGGAATGATATGTACAAGTGCGGAGCTAGTAACCACGGTAGCTGGCCTGGAGGGTCGCGGTAGGAGTCAGGCTAAACTGTAAACACAAACAAATGCCTTATGCCACAAGCTTCCCAACTCTCCCAGGCCAAACCCTTCACCAACGCCTCCAGGTCAGCGACGGCAGGATCACAGCAAGTAGACCAAACAGCAGCTAGTACTCACAAATCAAAATACCGTGAGGTACCTAGCAACACTGTCCGTACGTCCTTGGCTCGGTAGCAGCTCGATACGCACCTCACGCGTCCACGTTCACCAAGAGAATGAGCCGCTGACGGCCTACCTGCTTAGTTAGTCCCGCACTTTTTCTTCATATGAGACACACAAAGTACTGAGGGCGGCCGGTAATAATGAAAAGGCAAAGGCGCGAAAACGCACCCTATGACAAGTCCACTCTAATAAAATGTACTCTGAATAATGAGTGCGAGTGAATACGTACGTCAATTAAGCCTCTCACAGTATAACTACGGAGTTTCTGGAGAGGAAAAGGAGGGGACATGTAATATAGCGACAGGCAATTGCTTTTTATTTTAATGGTATTAGCTACCGGTAGTTATAGTCCATACTATAGTTAGTACCAAACAAGTATCAGTTTGTCTATTTCATGCTTTCCTAAAAAGTCATAGCTCATGAAGAAAATGACTATTTAACCGACCCAAGCAGCAAAAATTATTGCTGGATAGGAAATTTTGTGTTTCATTTGGAACATAACTACCACTACACGTTTACCTCAATATTAATACCTTCCGGCTGAGTAAAAAATATTAATACCTTCCTGCTGTGTAAAAAAAAAGGATACGCGAACTCTGATGATTTTCAGTTGATTTTGAAAAACTTCACAATGTACGCCTCATCCGCACATAGTCGTGAGTGAGTCCCGTGTGCCAATTACGTAGGCGGCACAGTACGACGTCAATTTGGTGGTCGACACTATTTGACGAGTACCACGGTTTCTTTGATTGATCGTAATTTATTATTTCTCAGCGGCCAGCCACTGGGATTGCCATAGCTCGCAGAGGTTTTGCTTGATTGTTGGGTAATAGTCTAGGCAGGGGACTGCACGGTTCGCGGTGGGCAAATCCCACAGGGTCACCAGCATCGACTCCTCATTGGCGAGCTCATTGCCCGCGACGTCAACATGACCGTGCACCCAACACATAGTATCTACACACTGGCTTTCCATTCTCGGGTAGTTGTTGTTACGTACAGTAGCTACTATTCGGTTGATGACGGGGTGGATGCTGTCGTACGTCCGAATGGCCTGCACTACACTCAGTGAGTCGGAGAATAATGTAAAGTTGCTCTCATCGCTGTCTCTACCGAGGTGCAGCGCTGCGCACACGCCAAACAGCTCGGCGGTGAAAGTCGAGGTCTCCGGTAATAGCCGGCATCCTCTAGTTCCACCAGTCACAGCGGCTGCGCATCCAACTCGGTGTCCCGTTTTAGAGCCATCAGTATAGATGTGAATAGAGTCACCATGTTGGTCCCTCACGCGCACGGTGAAGAGAGTTCTTAGTAAGAGGGGATGGGAGTCTTTCTTTTTTGGGAAGGTAATACGTGCCGGAGCAAAATGCTGAAACTGGTATGCGCCAGGTTGGTTGGTCTTTGAAAAGGACCTTAGCCACCTCGAAGGGATCGATTTCCGCTATGAAGGAGAGAGCTTCGTAGTCGTTGGAGGGACGTGTGTACGGAAAGTCGGCTTCCTCTTCCCGGTCTCGGCACAATAAACGTAAGGTATCGTTTCCAACAACTTAAAACAAGCTTGCATTTGATAATAAAGTTCAAATAGAAGCAGTCATGATAGTAAGTGTAAATGAAAACTTGCATTTGGTACCGCCAAGGAACAGTACGTGAGAAATTTGCTCAGATAACCTTCATAAATTCCAATTTCCAACTGAAAATTTGAGACTACAGTCGGCACCGTCTTGCAGCTATCTTAGTAAAATGTAAAATAACTGGGCGCCTCTGCGTGCATGAGTTCGTTTCTCGACGTTGGGTTACAAATGAGTATATAAATTTAGGGGCTTATTGAGTTTGGTTAAGAGTGAAAGTTGTTGAATATGGAAATAGACGTCAGGAATATGGAAATCCTGGCCTACACGGTAGGAAAATCTGCACGGAGTAGTTATTTCTTCTCATAAAGCTATGAATTGGCTTTCAAAATATCTTCACCCTCCACTTTAATATAGAAAAAAGGCACCTCAAGCTGTGACCGGTGAATTTACAGTTTCATCATTTGGTGCGGTGCAACCCAGTACTGCCTGGCTGTGGCGATAGGCCTAAGTGTTGCCGTGCGATGACACGTGTAGTGGCCGGCCTTGGGAAGGTATATAAGCTGGGGTGTCTCCAGCTTGCCTCAGTCAGCTGTCGACTGTCGTGGTGACCGGTGGTGCTGTTCCTGCTCTGCACTGTGCTGCCTACGTGACTTGTAACTTTGTCACAGCTGGTTGCCAATCTTTAGCATGCACTACCCTGTTCTGTAGCTTTTAATGTCTTTGAGTAATAAAACTGCTATTAAATAATGAGCTTTTACTAAGACAGTCGCACCAGCAAGATTAGAATAGCGGCATCAAGTGTTACTTGTGCCAAGTGTCGGCTTGATCGCACCAAAACTTTACGCCGAACAAACTGCACTAGTCCTGGGAATTCTCGATAGTACTTGTGGCCATCCAGCGTAAACCCTCAACGAGGAAGTACTTAGAATCCCGGTGACAAAGCTATCACCCCCCCCCCCATCCTCCCAAGCATATATGACATTCTACTCTTAAAGCCGGAACCTTGGGAAGGTAAGACCATCACTGGCACGGCTTTAGCTCCTTTTCATAACATCTCATGTACAAGGGGATTAATATTTTTTTCTCTGTACTTAGAGTGCTTGATCCTTTTTAATAATATAGGAACCAGTTTTTTAAACTGTTAAAACAAAATTGGCTCAGTATCAGGAATTTGTGTAATTAGTAAGGGTTTGTCAGGGAACGCCTTGGCATAAAGTCGTAGCATTTGGGCTCCTTACCCTATTTTGATGGTAATAACATCAACGGACTGAAATTCACATAGAAGCACTAGCTAAATGATGAATGAAATGAGACTCCCCATACGTCACAGCAATTAGCATGCCGCCGGCTGCTAATTTTCTCCAAAATAACGATAATTATTGCTTATCTGTGTTACCCGTCACTCCTAATTTACCTGGGCCCATCTTATGCCCCTGAGAGGGCATTTACTGATAGAAAATATGGAAACACTACCTAGTTTCCCACCGCGGAATCTACAGCACAAGCAACATGGTTTGACAAACTACGGCTGAAGAAACTGCGGCTATACACCATCTATTTTTAGTTAATAGGACATTAGTAACTTCATCATTACCACGTTTACAAGCTCCGATTTTGCTAACGCCAAATGTATCGATACTCCATCTATGCATTACAACATGCAGGTGCTAATTTAATATATAGCTAACCAGGCAAGTAAATGAAGTTTCTAGTTGAACAAGCTCACCTTGTACTGTGCGGCCCTCTTGGAAGAGAGTTCTTCTTTGAAACGAGCGATCCGTAGCCGTCGTGACTCCGCTACTGCGCTCAGCAGGTCCTGGAAATGAAGCAAAGCAAGATTATTGCGCATGAGAGACCATGCAGACTATTGGTGAAGATATCACCAAATACTCATTTCAAGGTATTTTCCAAACAGCTATCTAGAAAAATTAAAGATAACAGATTTAGCCCACCATTACATGGCACAAAGATAACATTGAGGCAGTTGTGCAAGGTAATTCCCGTTCCAAAATACAATACATACCGTATCGTTAATATACATATAAAAAATTTGTACTAACTCAGACAATTAGATCGTTATTTTCTACAAGAGTTAAAACTTTCGTGGAATATGTCAATGGGTATCCTTCAATTTCGAAAAAATAGCAAAATTTTTGCAGATGTTATCATACATACACAGTAGGAAGGTAATTAATAACAAGGAAAGTGTGCAGTAGTATTTACGTTCCGCACTGTAAAGGAAACTCTTTAGCTATTCATGAAATAAAAATTTGCTAAATGGGCCAGTAAAAATCTTCATTATCTAAATAAGCTACAGTAGGCTATAAATGCTACAACTTTTTCATCTCAAGACATGAACTGACCAAATGGATAAAGAACTTGTACTAACTTTGGTATGGACTATAACCACAGGTACCTAATACCATTGCAATTGAAATCGGTTGTAGATTTCGTAAAACACACTAATGGCGTGCTTCGCAATTTTTTCTAAAATATTGTGAAAAAATAATGTTAGGAGATCCTTAAAAAGCTAATACAGAAGGAATGTGTTAATATTTAGGTAATTGCGTAGTGGTATTCAAGTTTCGAAAGGCAAAGGGAAACCCGCAATCCTTTGAATAAATATTTGCTTACTGGGTCGGCAAAATAGTCATTATCCAAATAAGCTAAAACTTTTTTACCAAGATATGAATTGACCAAATGGAAGGTGAATTTGGACTAACAATAGTATGGACTAGACGTAGACCGAATGTCTGTTTTCTAACATTTGCAAATGCGAATATTTACTTTGATATTGGTGAATACGAATGTATACTCGAAGTTTCGTTTCTCAAGTAATATGACATTTAAATTAGATTCTAGAGTTTGGAGTCTGGACTCTGGAGTGGACTATTCTAACTTCGAATTCATTGGAAGAGTTTAGCCATAGAAAATTGAGTAGCTAATGAAAATCCATTACATATTTTTTGTTTCCAGGATGCGGGATAAGAACTCGCTCTTACATGCATCCCACCAACCTCTTTCCCCAACAACCGCCCTTTGAAAAAGGATTATTTACTGGTAGCTTGACTAGAATCACTAGATTGCCTGCATGCCATTATTGCTGTTGTTAGTACAAGTATAAACTCCAAGTACCTAAAAGTTAAATTCTATTAATGGCAGGTTAAATTTCAAAAACATATGCTGGTGACAAGCCAAGTGCGCCGGAACACGGCTTTATTTCTCCCCGCAAGTGAATTTGACACAGTGTAGGACCTTGCCCAGGGGGTCGTACTGCCTTTACGTCTTGATACCTGCTTCACAAATGTAAATTGTTACAATTTTCGTATATTTGATTAGTCTTATAGAGCGTTTCAATAGGTAGTAGGGTGCTTAATCTCTGTCTCTCTTTTTGAAAAGTTTTTGAGGTCGCTGTCGGGACGTCCGGAGGTGGCTTGATACCTGCTTCACAAGAGCAAATTGTTACAATTTTCGTATATTTGATTAGTCTTACAAAGCGTTTCAATAGGTAGTAGGGTGCTTAATCTCTGTCTCTCTTTTTGAAAAGTTTTCCAGGCCGCTGTCGGGGCGTCCGGAGGTGGCTTCAGCCAGTCCGGCACACCGCAAGCACGCGAGGCCGTCAGCCGAGCGGTCACGCCATCCGCCATGTGGCGTCCGGAACAGCCAGCAGCTGGTCACCTCAAGGCGTGTGATGGCTCCGCTCCTCATGCCCACGCACCAATTGGTCGCGACGGGGAGGAGGGAGGCGTCCACGGTGTCAAGTTCGCTTTTGGTGAGAAAAAGGGCGTGTTCCTTCGCCCTTGGCTCGTCACAAACATATTTTCTCACCTCTCGCTCACTTGACACCGTGTAGGACCTATTATCCACGGCCCGGACGGGTATTGTACGGTAGAGGGAGCGACCAAGGATCAAGGTGTAAAGGCAGGCACTAAAGTACAGTTACCATTAAGGTCCAGATACCTAACGTACGGTACTAGCTTAGTATATTAAAGTAAATTTCGGATCTTCTTAGGATTTAAGTACCCTAGTAGGGAAGACGCAGCCGGTACGTAACTGGCGGCTTGCAGCTTGCCTGCACGTCGGGTGGGGCGTACTGTGGCATGAAAATGCTTGCTCGGAAGTACGGCTTTCGTTAAATAACCTTTTGCCTCAAGAGAATTTGATGTTAGGGTCGACCAGGCAGTCAAAAAGCTGTAGGCAGTAAGGCAGATAGTTCTGTTCTCCCTCAGCCAACGCTCGTGTGTCTGAGAAGAGGCGGTAACACCGTAACCACGAGCCGCTAAGACAGTGGGGTAAGTGGATCAGGTTGAGGTTTCCGCATTAGTTACGCTCGGCCTTCATGCTTGAAGTCGTGGGATTTCGAGCTGACAGTAGAGGTTCGAAAGCGTTTTGGGGTGTAGATTTGTCATTCAAATCGTGGTCGACGAGAATGCTGCCTCATAAGTGCATTCTGTATCCATATGGCTCACAGCCAGGTTTCTGCGGTTAATTTCTGACGTGTGATTCCTGGAGAAGCATAGGACTCGGCTGGTACAAGTTAACCTTATGCACCCTAATGGAGTGCGTACCCGGATTGACATGTATGGAGAGTAGTTTGACAGCATGCATGACGGCCTATTCGCTTAAACGTCGCTCGGGATATAGTATTTTGCTCGTGTACTAAAGAGTCGTCGTTTCTCGGAGAAATCTCCTGACGCGGGCGGTATTATCACCGAGGTGACTGCGCGGTTAATTTGGATGATATTAATTAGATGTACGCGAACCTTGCCGACGGATGTCGCCGTTGAGGCGGGTGTGTAGGCGCTTGGTAGCAGACCACGGTTTGCTGGCTGATAACGAGCTCTTTAAGGGTAGCTCGAAGGGGAGTGATTAACGCGGAGACTGGGACTAACATCCCGAAGCTGCCTGGAGTAACTGGTAGCGTAATACTGGGGATACCTGTGCACTACTACTCCCGAACGATTGCTCGGATGAGCGGCTTGAATATTGTTTCGATATTTACCTAAAATTGGTAGTCAGATATCATCGAATAGCATGTTACTTAGGGACAATGTTGCGGGTTGTAGATTAAAATTTGCTGTGAGGGAGTCCAGTGATCTAAGGCCATAATCGAGGAACCATACCTTTAGGCTACTTCTGTCGCTGGGGCTGTGCGTACTTTCTCGAGGTAGCTAGCTTTGATTTACTCATGGTGATTGCGCCGAGGCGTACGTATCTGTTATACGGTGGGTCAACAAAAGGCCCGAAATTCCCCAGACGCAATAGCGGGGGAATTAGGCCGTACAGTCGGAGCATGGCACGCCAGAACGCAAGGACATGCGAAAGCGCTGTACTCGTTTGGGTCAAAGTACCGTAGAGAGGGCGTATATCGACGCACTCGGTGATGCTGGAGCATAGCTAACGGTGGGCTAACTGAAGGTAGCCCGGTATTCAAGGGCAACAGAGTAGAAGGGATACGGTGATTAGTTCGACGCGAGAGCTTAAAATGGTGCGAGGTCTCGTTTTAATAGGACATGTTAGGGGAGTCAGCTGGGGGGCTCTGAGGGCGAGTGATGAGCATTCATCGGCTTAAGTTCATCAGCGGACCCGATAATGGGTTTGCAACTCCGTTGGTACTTCTTTGATATGGCTCGAGGGTATTAGATGCACAGCAGGTCACTCTTTGGGGTTGATAGGTAGGACGCGATGATGTCTTGTTACGATGCTATGGGTTGTACGTGGAGTCGGAGTACACGGACGTGCATACGGTGCACCAGCTCTGAAGCTACTGCCGGGCACCGATGCAGCTGCTTTGCTCTTGCTATGTTAGGGTTCAAGCCAGTTGGTAGTTGCCAGGCTGCGTCTTGTCTATGAAGCGAGACGCCAAGCACCATATATGGTAGGGGTGACACGTACCCTACTCGGTGGCCTACTTTGGACGAATCAGAGACGTTAGCCCGTCGGGTGAATATAATGGGCTGATTTCAGACGATACCTCGTGATCGTGTTCAAGCTAACCAATTTAATACAGCGTGAAGCGTTTTGTTCCAAAACGCGGAGAGATTTAAATTATTCTACCCGTGTTGGTATAATTTATCAGGTGAGCACGAAATCATGCTTTGAGGAGGTTCGTTCTCCAATGGTCTGATGTGCATTTCTTCTCAGCACCTGTGGTGGGAAGACCATTGAGAGGGTGTAATCTATAGGATTATTCCGTTGGTTTGAGGATCTTAACCGGACCTTGGTGCGTTGGTTTCACCTCATCAAGTTGACGAGCGCTGGAGCACTGTGCCGGCTGGGGCCAGGCTAATCTGTTCCTCCGGAATGGTCCCAGCAGTATTCTGGACGAATCCAATATGGCGGCCGTGTTATCGCGGCACCTAGCAGCTGCAGTTGAGTATAGATGCCGTACAGACAACTGATCTAAGCCTGCTGAGGGGAATAGGGTGAATCACAGTAAGAGAAAGGAAAAAATCGAGCGGGCTCCCGCATCAGGATGCCTTGAAGCACGGGTAGTGTATAATTACGGGGTTTTGAGGCACAGGGCTGTGTTGCCTAGGCAAGGAACCCAGACGGTGATACGGTTTTACCGTTGACTCGGTGGATGGTGGTAGCAATTCTGATTCTCGGGGCTATCGCGAGGATGATAAGGCGTAAGTAGCTTTAAAGGATGTTTATGACGGCGATGGCTCTCTCAAGTTGAGGTATGCAAAGACTAGGAGATCGCTCGTAACGCCCCAGTGCTGTGGGACCTTAAGGAGGTGTAAAGTTCCTCATAAAAGGGAAGGACTAGCTGATGTAGGTGCTGGGATACAGTATCGACGTGACCAGAATCCCTAGAATGGAAGTGCTACTGAGAGCATTCTGAGAGAAGAAAAGCTGCTTTCTGCCACATGAACGATCTGCAGCTCGGTAAAGGAACAACCGCATTTGAATCATTCGACGCAGGACCTGAAGTCTCACAGGCACCTGATGAGTTAGTTAGGCCCCACAGTTTTGTACATAACTTTACAACGGTAAGGAAGTATATATGTCGAGTAAGTACACTCGCGTGGGTCTTGCGAGACCGACGAGGGGGTACATGTTCGGCAATGATGCGTTCCATGCCATGATCATAAGTCCTCATACTTTGAAGTGGTGCAGTCCGTTGTTCATTATTGGATTTATTGAGTGTGCTTTGGAGACAAGTCGATGGTGAGTGCTTGGTTCAGTAGCTGAGGTGGTGCCCGTAGGTGTAGATATTATTTGGTAGCGCGAGGAGCTACCTAAGGGTCCCTGTCCTGCAAGGAGGACTGCGGGACGTACCTAGTTCACGTTACCAGATGCGTGAGGCCCTGAACCAGGATTCGAGAATATGCTGAGATAGTGCAGCCCTTGTTGCTGCATTCATGAACCGGCGGTGGTGTACTGGTACATCTTAGACCAATAGTGCAATCCTGAGATTGCTGGTAGGGCAATACTATGAAGGGACGCTGTGCCGTCCGAAAGGTGGTGTAGTTAAGGGAGGTAATGCTTGTAATGTAAGCCAGTATACCCAGTGCTTCTGAGAAGGACTGGACGCTGATGGTGATATAGAACTCCCTCATCTAGATGTGGCTCATCCGCTCGCAAGCGTCCAATTGTGGCTATACCAGAGCGCAGTGGCCCGCTTGAAGCTTAGGTCAATAGTGAGGGCCGTCATGGAGTACTTGTGCCCCCGGCTAAACGTGTAAGGTTGGCTCGTTCTCAACCGGGTATTTGACACGATCACAGATCTGTATGGCCCAAAGTCTGGATTGGTCCGCGTACACAGCGTTGGGGCGACGCGTCACCCGATAGGTTCTGGCGGCGTCGAGGTCAGCTCATATTGGGGAATTATTCCTAGACGTGAGGTCAAGGAATTATTTTCCTACGAGTATCTGCTGGGAGGGGCCAAGCATAGGGTAACTCCTGAAGGGCGTTGTCCCTAAGACGGAACTGTTATGGCTTTTGTGTACTTATACCTGAGTCGAGCCCAGTGGACCTCCCGATCGAGGGGTCTGCGTAGGAAATTTTGGGAAGCCCTCTCACGAAGTAACTCTCGAAGGAGTTGGCTCTGGTCTGTAGTTTTCAGGAAAGGTAACCTCAGATAGCGACACGGGCTGCGGAGGTGTGGGTCCTCATTGCCAGGGTCCTCAACTTATAACACGGTTGGCAAAGTAAAGACAGCCTAAACATCCCACGCGTTGCATCTCTTCCGGAAAAACGACTTTAGCACGGGCCGACTGACGGTACTTGCAGGGGTTTATAACATGGTTGGCGAAGTAACGACAGCCTAAATATTCCACGCGTTGTATCTCGTTGGGAAATGCGACTTCAGCACGGGCCGACTGACGGTACTTGCAGGGGTTTGTGAATAGCCTCCGCACAACGATTTTGAAACCGTCTTGGGCGGGTAAGTCTGTAGATTTGGTTTTGGTGCGGAGCCCGAACGTACAGTTGTGCCGATGGAGATGTGTGGAAGGGAAGTCGAGCCCACAGCAAGGGCCGAACGGTACTTGAGAACCCCGAATGAGATAGCGGGACCCGTGATATGCAATGGGAGAAGCTGTCTGTGCCTGCCGCGCAACTAAGCATAGCGTGGTTATATAGGGAACTGCCATGGCGAGAATGGTATTGTTAGCAGATGACTACGTCAATGACAGCCATGATAGAAGCTGCGGACAACCGTAGTTGGTAATCCCTTATAAGTAATGAGGGAGTAATGCGCCGATAGAAGAGATCAGGAGATCAGGTACCAGATCACCTGCCCTGACGGCTTCATAAGTAGAAGAAGGCCGGGGTTCCGGCTGATTTGGTTCCTTATGGTGGCACGATTGCGAGAGCGTCGTGAAGTGGTGGAGGATGTGGAGCGAATCACACCCAACGAGAATGACTTGGGATATGAATTCTGGACCAATCGCATTAGATCCACGAAGGATGACACGTAATTCGGACCCATCTTTAAGAGAACGGAGAGTACTTCGATTGTCCTTTCTTTAGGGAAATACGGGGAATTATGAGGATCATAGCCTAGTCCTTGAAGCTGTCGACAATTCTCTGTTCTGCTTGCGAACCTCACAAGCACAGTGGGTCCCTCCTATCATTCTTTCCTGTTCGGGACTCTCTCGCCGTCTTGATGTTACGGAGGCGTTTAATCAGGCTTGAGATGCAGGACTACTTTTCTCCTGTAATTTGTTGAGAGTGAGTTGAATGAAAATTTTGCAAAACACGGGCAGAATGCGTGTTTCTGTCCGGCAACATTCTGAATGTGCTTAACACTCATGTGCCACTTGTCATAATGCTCACATGTTAGTTCTGCACAGATTAGCGGGAACAGACGCAGAAGAAATTAGTAGCAAGGGAGCAGCCTACCCAATCCAGCCGGGTAGGGAGGTGAGCGACTACAATCGAGAAGCCAAGGGTTCACCCCCTTCCTCCTTGCAGAGGGGGAGAGGTGGTCTCATCCCCGCCCCCTTTTCTTGGGGGGGCGAGGATGCGGCACATATAACTAGACTATACTCTATGGCAGATGAGAATATGGAACTATCTGGCAAACACAGAAGCCTATATATGGTGGTTGGCGGCTGGTGCTTTTCGGAGTTTATGCCGAGTGCAGGGGAAGAGCGGACCCATCTGCTCCGCTCCGTACCACGCCTGGCGAAGGCTGTGCCCTCCTCTTATTAGACATACTTAAATAATTTTTTTTTGCCGGCTTGGCAGGCTAGGATAAGGAGAGCTCAGAGCAACCTTCCCTTATCCAGTCTCGAGCCCCCTGGGCTCGGCGGCCCCCACCCTATTGTAGGGCTGCAAACAGGTCAAAGGCCCCAAACACACCTCTAACTGTGGCCTACATCCATGTTTTTGAATTTTTTTGCTCTCCTGATGTTGGAACGAGGTACTAACGCAGACTGGGACGCCATGCCAAGTCCATACCAACGCTCGCAACAGGTAGTGAGAAGGCACCCCTGACCCAGCACGACCTCCACAGCCTCAGCCATTGAATCAGCGGCACCAGGCCAGGCGTGAGTCCCATACCATGCAGTTGGGATTTTTTTTCCTTTCGTCTTTCCCTTTTTTCTTCTTACTTTTCTGATTTTTTTTTTTTTTTTGGGGGGGAAGGTATAAGGACGAGGCAAAGCTCGCTGGGAGAATTTGTGTCGATGCAAGTGAAGCCGAAGGGAGAGAGTAGGCACCAAGTGACCTGCCCCGACGGCTTCAGAAGTGGGCATGAGGAGCGGAGCCAGCACACGCCTCGAAGTAACCAGCGGCTGGCTGTCTCGGACGCCACATGGCGGATGACGTAGCCACTCGACTGACGGCCTCGCGGGCTGGCGGTGTGTCGGACTAGCTGAAGCCACCTCCGGACGCCCGACAGCGACCCGAAAAACTTTTCAAAAAGAGAGACAAAGATTAAGCACCCTACGACCAATTGAAACGCTTTATAAGACTAATCAAACATACGAAAATTTTAACGATTTACACTTGTGAAGCAGGTATCAAGACGTAAAGACAGTACGATTCCCTGGGCTAAGTCCTACACGGTGTCAAGTGAGCGATAGGTGAGAAAACGATTTTTATGCTCTTTCATCAGTCAGGTTACTTCGTTTTTCATCATATAGCTACGGTACTAGGTCGGCACAACTAAAAAGACGCCCACTTGCAGCACTAGTTGGCGGACAAACAAGATAAGACTTCGCTGAGATAATACCTAAGTTTGTCCCTGGGTTCGTGAGCCCCATATACAGTAGATTCTGGCAGGGAAAGGGCCTGCCAGAATACACTCCTGATGGTTAAGATCAGTAGAAGTGTAAAATTGGAAAAAGCAAAGAGAGGACAAATGACAGCTGTCCAAAAAGTCGAGAGAATGACTAGGATAACCTACAGCGTCCCCCTAGGGTCGCTGCTCCTCATACCCTAGGAAGGGTGAACATAACTAACCTAACTCCATAGTCGGGAAAATGGAACAGGATAAAAAGAAATTCCACTTTTGTAGTATGTGAAGAAACACGACAACGAATTCGGACGCTGAGGTGAGGAAACTCGTTCCTTTGACTAGCATCTGTTAGCTACCACCCTATGAAATAGCCAACGTAGCTAGCAAGCAAAATAATTTACCCAAGGGATAGCTAAATGAATGATGCTTCAAATAAATCAGCAGAGCTTCAACATAGGATAAGACCCCATAACAAATATGCAATAGAATTTGTTAAAAGTTGAAGCATAAAACACAGAGAATTATTATAGAACGCAGTACAGCTACAGAGCGGGCTGTCAATTCGTATTGCTCTACAAGTAGGCTTCATTTTTCAACAAATTACTCGAAATTCGCGCCATTTTTTGTAGTTGCAAACACGCAAATTAGGTAAGTACTTCTAAAACTGCATATACAGGCAATGCAACAAGTCAGACGATAGCGGTTGGAATGAATAGAGTAAATACAAACATGCTCCATAGTAGGTAGCTAACTATAGTAGGTTGGTATATGGAGAGAAGACTCTGTATACACTGACAATGTTAAGTAGTAGGAAGCTAGTAATAGAAGGAAGGTTCAATAGCACTTCGGGGATAGTCTGCTTCTCTTCGCGCAGATCTTTCTTGGTAAATTTTATCTCTGCTTTTCTACCGGAGGGTGTTAAATTACAGTATAAGCAAACTCAGGTGACTTCTATTGGTCTCAAAGAAGCTAGTGCACTTCTAATCTAGTCTCCATTGGCAGGCAAGTAAGGCACAAAGCATCTCTAAGAGAGAAAGGAGAAAAAAAAAAGAGGAAAACACAAGAAACATGTGCATGTAGGGTCTCTTCAAAGGCCCTCCAGCTTCCACACAGGAGCAAGTAGGAGGCCCATGGGATGGGCCACACAGGACCATCCGCGGCCACCTTCACGGAACCGAAGGGACAGAGAGAAGACCTAAATAATTCACAAACCAACCTGACCAGCAAAAGCTGCGGCCAGACGCAGCATATCCTACAGAACGGTGGTGGGGTCATGTCATGGGGTCGTGGGGCTCATAGATATTCTGATAGGGTTAGAGTCTGCGAGAATATAGCTACCCCTGCGAAGTAGCTAATGTTAAACATTGCAACACGATAACAATGGCAGCTGGAGATGCCAGCACTCAGAGCGTACCAAGAAGTATGAAGCAGAAACACTCTGTTTGGTGATGCAAAAACATGCTGACTTACTCCATCTTCAGTTGCATCATCACTCGAGACGTGTGGGCAGCTGGCAAGATCGGCAGCATGCTCATACTGATCATACAGCAGCTCTGCCTGCTTTCGTGCTGCCACGATAGTGTGGTGATGTCTCTGGTAGTGGAAAACAGCACCAAATATATGCCATATGCTCAGCTCTGGCCACAGCACCTGGAAAGCAGCATCCAACATTACAGCATTATGATATATAGATTACAGGCAGCCCTATTTATTTATCAGGCTTGTTTAATACAGGTTTCAATCTAGGTCTAAAATTTTTACTGCCAGGTGTTTGATACAGGAGCACTGGTTTCCATTAGAGCACCTATTTCAGCAGCACTAGGTACCGTTAACTTTCAAGAGGCGTACTGTTGGGAGCCCCGTACGTGCGCTACCTGTTCAAGCAGGGGAGGGGTTGTGGTGTGGTCTTTGCGAGTTATCTTTGGATGGCCGGGCTATTGGGTGCCTAGGGTGTGGACGGAAATTCCATCCTGATGTTGTTTGCGTGGGTGCTCGTGAAGTGGCCCTTAAAGGTTTGCTGGATAGTGATGATGCTGCTCTACAATACTTGTGCTGCAGCTGTAGTGTCACGCCTTGTATGGGGCACAGTTCTGTGGGCCAGTCCCGTTCGGTCGAGGCAGCACTCTCTCAATTAACGATGTCAATGGGCGCCATGGTTAGAAACCTCAATCAGTTGGCCTCAGAGGTTGCAGAGCGGAGTGTGTCCTGTTCCTTGAGGCAGGTTTCACCATCATCAGAGGTTGTGACTGACCATGTGAGGGAAGAGGTTAGGGAGTTGAGGGAGAGAGAACTTCGTCGGGATAACATAATAGTGCGAAGTATGGATACAGATGATGTAGAAGTAGCGATGCAGGTGCTCCACAGGGTTTTTGAGTTCTTGGATATAGCAGCCCATTTTGACAGGGTCGAATACTTTTGGCATTGCGGGCTATTTAGAGCTGGGGTGCCATCTGTTAGTCAATTCGAGAATAGCTGAGTCTAGCAAAGAATTTGAAAGGGCATTCAGAGCTTGGTAGAATATCACTGCAGAGAGACCTTACTTACAAGCAGCGCTGAGATTTGGCGGCCAGAAGTGCGGCTGTAGTTGGTGAGGGTGCCTCTGCTGGTGATAATAGCGTACGGTCAGTTGGTCCTGTGCAGCTCTTGAGTCGCGGTTCCCGTGTCATTTAGAACATGGTTGGCCGTGGTCGTACTGCTCGTCGGAGCTATGTGGCTGGTGGTAAGGCAGTTGCTGGTCGTGGCGCGATGATTGGTAGGGGTGTAGCGTCTGCTCGTGGTTCAGCCTCGGGTCGTGGTGCGGCTTCGGGTCGTGGTGCGGCTTCGGGTCGTGGTGCGGCTTCGGGTCGTGGTGCGGCTTCGGGTCGTGGTGCGGCTTCGGGTTGTGGTGCAGCCTCTGGTCGTGGTGCAGCCTCTGGTCGTGGTGTAGCCTCTAATCGTGGTTCCTCGGCTGGCCGTGGTTCTGCGGCTTGTCGGGGCTCCTTGACTCGCGAAGATTCGACAGTGGGCCAAGGTTTGGTGGCTGGTCGGGTTGCAGTGGTGGTTGTGCTTCGACATCGGGTGGAAGCTTTTCGGTGGGTGGCGACTCTGCGGTTGGGAGTCACGTACACGCTGTTGATGGTGAGAGGGCTAGAGCGGGTTTGCCTGCGTATCAGGTTGTGGCTGGTGTGGGTGACAGTGGAGGTGCTCCGTCGGGTGGTGGTTCGACCACTGCTAGCATTTGACACCTCAGTTAGGGACCGCACAGTTTTGCGATTGGGTCAAGTTAACGTGAATTTGGTGGCAAATAAACTGGACTTGTTGGGCATCTTTGTGGTGAAGTATAGGCTGGATGTGCTGATGGTTGGTGAGACATGGCTTTTGTTGGGGGACCCAGATGCATCTGTGTCTCTTCCTGGTTACTTTGTGTTCAGGGGAGATTCTGGTTCTTCCACTAGGAAGCATGGTCTTTTGATATATGTAGGGTATGTGAAAGAGACTATAAATTGTGTCTTAATGGAGGGTCTCCTACCAAATGTAGGTGTCCACCTCTCTTTTTGTGTGACCTTCGTGTTCTTGGAGTGTACACTGTACAGGCCCCCCATCATACACAGAGGTACAGACTACAGAACACTGAGAAATTTTTGTGAGAGTAGAGAAGTTGTAATGTTGGGTGACTTCAATTTGCCCTCACTCAAGTGGTATTGTGACTTGCCTGATTGTCAGTACGTATCGCCCTTAGATAGGCTGTTCCTGGATGTATTTACAGAGGTGGGTCTGACGCAGTGGGTGGAGGAGCCAACATTTATCTCGTCAGGTAATGTGCTTGACCTCTTTTTTACCACTGAGCAGGAGAGAGTTGGGTCTGTTTTGGTATTGGCACCTCTGCCCAGGTGTGCCCACTCAGCAGTAATTGTTGACTACCTCCTCCAAATTCCTGCAGCAGAGTGGGTGGCCTACTCAAATCAACATTGGTTATGGTTTAGAGGCGACTATGATTCAATTATGCGGCGTTTAGCGGTTGTGCACTGGGACTTTGAGTTTGCCTGTCTGTCCGTGGAACAATGTTACAGCCGGTTACTGTCTGTTATTCATCCCTTGGTTGAGTTATATGTTCCGGTTAGTTTAGGTCCAGAGTCATGCCCCGGGCGGGTTCGGCCTTCTCGTTGGCTGAAAAACCTCATTAGTATGTTATGACAACTATACAAACAGTTGACAAGCGAGTATGGTCGCCTGGATGCCCGGACAGCAGATGCTCTTCTTCAGTAGCTACAACACCGTGAGCCTGGAGTATCGCGATTTTGTTGTTAGAAGGCGCGTTATGAGAGTCGCTTAGCTCAAAGGCTACTCGAGGCTCCCAAGCTATTCTATTCTTACATCAGAAAGAAGAAAGTGGGTGCTCTCTCTACGTGTCCTGTCAGGCTGGGGTCGGGCATGTTTGTCGATGATCCAGTAGCCTAACTATGAGTTAACTCTTTGCTGACTCCTTCAGTCGGGCTTTTGCTCCTGATGCCCCTGACACTCCTGTGCTTGGGAACCCTACAGCGAGCTCAGTGGGAGAGCTTGATTTTTCTGTGGGTGATGTACATAGCTTGCTCTGTTCTCTGGATGGTGCTTCAGTTGGGGGTCCAGATGGGATACACCCTATGTTGCTGAAGTCTTGTGCTCCACTGCTGGCTTATCCTCTCCACTACATATTTGAAAGGTCTCTGGCATCTGGCGTTCTACCCAGTGCATGGTTGCAGTCTATTGTGGTACCTCTGTTCAAGTCCAACTCTCGATATAACTGCAACAATTATCACCTTGTTAGTCTGAGATCAGTTTGCTGCAAGTCATTGGAATGCTTGATTGTGGCCCACTTTATGGATTATATAGAGTTCAATGATCTGCTGTCTACTAGTCAATTTGGATTCCGTCATGGGAGATCAACTGAGGATCAGCTGCTTTTAGCATATGCTGATGTACTGAGGGGCCTGGAGCAGTGGCATGTTATCGATGTGATATTTTTCGACGATTCCAAGGCTTTTGATAGGGTGAGTCATGTAGTCCTTATAAGGAAACTGCAAGTCTTGGGAGTTGATGGAGCCATTATGTCATGGATTGCTGCCTTCCTATCTGGCCGCACCTTCCAGGTTAGTGATGGGGGTTATAACAGCCAAAGTAGACCTGTTGTTAGTGGTGTTCCTCAGGGCTCTGGTCTGGGACGTCTGCTGTTATTGCTCTATGTTGTCCCAGTGATTTCACGATTGTCCTGTTCAGTTTAGGTTTTTGCAGATGACTTCAAGTTGTACTCATCATATTCAAGGTCTTTATCCCTGGAGGGCCAGGCAGTACTCCAGGGTGACCTTGATGTTTTCACTGATGTCCAAAGTCTTGACCTTGGTTTTGAATAGTGAGAAGAGTGTGGTTATGAGGTATTGTTGTGCTCCCTACATGGAGGATTATTATTTGCACCCATATACCGTACTAGCTGCAGTTTGGTTGGCTGGCTGTATGGGCAATGAAGTTCTTGTTCGTTTTGGTCAGTGTTGCTGTAATTAGTATTTCTGTGGTGCCACCCATGTTGTTGCTATTTGTCTCTTGCCATTGAGGAGTTACCTAACTTACTTGGGCTCCACTGTGGGAAGTGCACCTGATGCCCCTATATTCTAATTATGCTTGGCTCTCAGCAGTGGTGGTGCTTGCCTGATGCTGCATGTCGCGTGGGTGTGGGTGGTCTTGGTTTTTGTGATGGGTTTTTTTGAGTGTTCTGTGGTGTTGGGGTGCCGCTGTGCTGGAGAGTTGGCTGCTGTGCTGGAGAGTTGGCTGCTGTGCTGATGGCGCTTGGATCGCTGCCGTAGTGGTGTTTGCCCCTTTCCCACTCACATCTATGAGAGTACCTATGTATTGTTTATTGGTGGCTTCCTGATGGCAGACCGTGCACTTCTCCGGCTCGTGGGCGGCGCGTGCGTTCTCTTGCTGGTGCAGGCGGGCAGGGCCGTGCTTGCCTCCCTAGTCTGGCTGTCCTGCTCTGAGCCGGCATGGCCTTTGGGGGCTGCAGAGGTGAGTTACAGAGGTGAGTCGTGACTATAGCCTATGTATATATGCCATATCAGACTTAATTTATTAGCATGCATAAATTAAATATTATTACCTACATTGAATTATTTAAGCATTCATTTTATAATAAGAAAGCAAGCTCACAAAGGAAGATGGAAGGGACATATTAGGTACATCAATAGAAATGTGGAACCCAAGCACGAGGGTTTTCCTGCACAGAATCATAGCATAAGAACAGCCAAGTCAGGGAGGTAGAGGAAGAACAGAGGAAAAGTAACATCAGCACAAGCATGAAAATAAAAGGAAGTAAAGTGGTCGTAAGAGAAAGACATCCCAAAGGTCTATCTAAGGCTAAAATAACATTCAGAGACCCCTTGGCATCACTGCTCCTCATAACATGGGATGGATGAACCTAACAGTTAAACTACCCATGCGAGAGAAACCAACAAGGAGAACGAGAAGTCAGGCACTAACCAATTAACTACATTATAGACAGAATACAGTCCTGAGAAATTGCAAGCCTAAGGTAGAGACAAAGTAGCAGGATCTCCATGGCAGGGCAATGCTGAAGCCCAGTTTTCTTGTGGCGAGGCACTGAGCAATTCACAGGTTCGTAGCCACGGCAACATTACAGAATGCGAGTTTCATGGTAAGAAATGAAGGCATCAATCGGTAGTGTGGACATTGTGGCAGAAATGTGTGCAAAGTAAGAGATGAAGGCAAAGAAAGCTGATGAAGATGGTGCCATTTGGGAAGCAGCAGGAGACCAGGAGGCAGCGAGTGCTGCTTTAGAAATGCAGCAGAGCAAGAGGCCACTAAGGGCCTCTGGAGAGATGCACTGCTGCTTAAGCTTCTTTCAGCACTGCAGTAGTGGTTGGTAGTCTTCAGTTCAATAGTGTGAGATGAAGAAGCTGGGCAGTTTACACTTCATTTGTGAACTTCAGACTAGAACTGATGAGCAGAAATGTTCCTCCTTCAATGAACAACTGGGCAGGAGCAAGTTCAAAGAGCGAGCAGAAATTTGTCAGCTTAGAGAGCACAAGCAGCTGACAATTGGCTAGCATGGCCGAGAGTTCAAATAGGCCCTCACGCTGGGGAGCTGATGAGCAGTGATGAGTGCTTGCTAAATTTTACTGTTGTCATGTTATGCTATAGCTAATCACCATGCAAGGTGAACATCAGGTAGGAAAACAAAAGGAAGACCCTAACAGAGATCAGACATAAAAATAGAAAAAAAGTCAAGTAGCTACCTATGCATGGAAAATGCGACATGCAGGTAGGCTAATTTGATGACTGAAGTGAACCATGGTATCTTCTGGCAAGAGCTAGAATGCAGCTCCTAATAGTTCAGTGGCCGCCTTTACTTAAGTCAGACCTTCATGACCTTTCTTTCCATTTTTGCCTCGTTGCTGTCCTCTTAAGCTAGGTACTGATTCTCGGTGTTCTTCTTTCACTTTTATCTGGGTTTGTTTCTCCCATTCATGGTGAAGCCATGGATCTCTTCTTATATTACAAATATTTTTACTTTTTCTGGACAACATTTTATGAGTGGAGGTGCTGTTGAACTAGAAACATATTGGACAGCCAGTTCTGGCATAGCCAGCACATGGCCACCTCAAAGTATTTATATAGCTAAGTGCTAAGTTAGAGTAATGAGAATAAATTAGGTTATTTTAGGAAAGGTTCACTTCAGCTAGAATGAGTGCTCAACCAAACTCATAGGCACATATAGCTATAATTACCTTAATCTCAGGTAAGCACAATACTACACCAGCACCCAACAGCCATAGCCTATGCATCTTGTGACAACACATGAGTAGGCCTAATTAAGTTTATCATCAAAATGGCTTTCCAAATATTTGTCAAATGCAATAAATTTTGACAACATTATATCAATTTAAGTTGCCAGTAGAACTCAATCCTCCAGTAAGTTACTCTGAACTTTGACTAAGTGCTTTCACCAATTCATTCAGCTATCACAAATGTAGGTGGCTAATACTGAATGTACATTTATATAAGAGGGTGAGGAATGGACTTGAGTAATGTAGCTACATCTAGGTCTTCAGTATTAAAAAATCATGTAGCTATTACCTACAATATGATTAAAACTCACCTTGGTGAAGAAGAGACAAGAAAACTGACTCTGCCACAGAAGAAAGTCAGATAGCCGTGTTTCACCTGAAGTTCTGACAAGCAAGTCTGGATGGTGGGACTCGGCAGTGTATAAGCAATATTCCAGCAAGCGTGGAGTGATGTCACTTTCCTGCAGTCTTCCTTCAGCCACAGCAATGGCACATTCCTTCATGGCTGTGGTTATTTCATCACGAGATGTGTAGGCCACAGCAAGGTTCAAGAAACACTTGTTATTTTCCTTGGTCATTTCCATTGCCTCTGCTGCCTGACATCTCAAATACAATGGGAGAAGGTCTAAATTTCCAATAACTCTAACACATACACCATGCTTGGCTAGTGTTTCCCATTCACTAAGAAGCTTCTCAAATCTGTCACTAGCTAGGGACAGCAAACTTTCTACTTCTTCTTTTGACCTTTTAAAATTTTCAATGCTAAATGCATATGCAGTTACTTCATTAATGCCTAAGTCTCGGCACCAAGTTAATACTCTTGTTAGGGTCTTGAAGCCTTCAACATGACCTTTCAGTGTACTATGCTCATGCATTTTTGCAAATCTGCGGTTCCCATCCATTATAACGGCTAAATGGGAAGGAATGGGACCAACTTTTAATACTCTTAGGGCCAGCCATTCCGGCCATGTCTGTTTCTCCTCTGAAACCCAGGTAGGCATCTAGAATGGACAGCAAAAATAGATCAGTGGTACAGCATAACAAAGCAAAGTGACAATACAAAGATCAGAGCAACTAGAATGACAGAGTGTAAAACAGGGTTGCGGAGTCGGAGGGTTCAAGTTCCAACTCCGACTCCTGGCCTTCCAGAATTTCCGACTCCGACTCCTGGTCCTCAAGATTTTCCAACTCCCGACTCCGAGGTCCAAATAGAAGATATTTGATGTAAACATAAAACATGCCCATATAATTTTTGCTAGTATAAACATATAGTCTAACTATCAAGTTAAAGATGCTAGGTGTATTGTACATATATGTACAAGGATATTTTGCATCATTTGGGATATTAAAGTGAGGACAATAAACAAATTTTGGTAAAAATTTTGTACCTGGTACATTATGTGAGGGGGGCATGGGGGGGGGGGGAAATACTCAATTTTCTACAGATTGTTCTGGATAATTTTTTTGCACATTTCTCTTTTACAGCTATAGCTACCATGTATTTACCTATTCCATATGATGAGGCCATCAAGAAAATGTTGGGTAGAACTTTTGCACCTTGTACATTATGTTAGGAGGAGCAAAATGATCAATTTTAGACCAATTGTTCTGAAATTTGCATAGTAGCTAGCTGTATGTATTTTTGAAAAAGAAACACATTTTGCTCCTACAGATTTTTTGGTTTAGGCCTTCCTTTTTCAGATAATGGGAAATTATAAATATAGCTTTAGATACCAGGATGCATATTTTCTAAGTTTCAAAGGAATAGAACTCAATGAGTATTCATGATAGAAAAAAAGCAATGACAGTTTTGGAATCCTTGAAACAGTTTGGACATTAAATTGAGGTCACCAGGACATTAAAAAAAAATTTGGTAAAACTTTTGCACCTGGTAGACTACATTATGTGAGTGGGGGGCCAAAATACTCAATTTTCTAACGATTGTTCTGAAATTTGCATAGTGTAGCGTCGACCGGGGTGATTCAACGCATTTTCCGCATACTTTAAAATTACTAAAAAACGGCTGGGGCTAGGAAGTTGAAACTTTTCACACTTGTATATGATGTTTCAAGGTACGTTCA